>CALNHX010003451.1:0-149769 GCA_940337035.1 Agriotes lineatus | reverse complement strand
TGACCTTTGGTGACCTTTGGTGACCTTTGGTGACCTTTGGGGTGACCTTTGGTGACCTGTGGTGACCTTTGGTGACCTTTGCTGACCTTTGGTGACCATTGGTGACCTTTGGTGACCTTTGGGGTGACCTTTGGTGACCTTTGGGGTGACATTTGGTGACCTTTGGTGACCTTTGGGGTGACCTTTGGTGACCTTTGGTGACCTTTGGTGACCTTTGGGGTGACCTTTGGTGACCTTTGGGGTGACCTTTGGTGACCTTTGGGGTGACCTTTGGTGACCTTTGGTGACCTTTGGTGACCTTTGGTGACCTTTGGTGACCTTTGGGGTGACCTTTGGTGACCTTTGGGATGACCTTTGGTGACCTTTGGTGACCTTTGGTGACCTTTGGTGACCTTTGGGGTGACCTTTGGTGACCTTTGGGGTGACCTTTGGTGACCTTTGGTGACCTTTGGGGTGACCTTTGGTGACCTTTGGGGTGACCTTTGGTGACCTTTGGGGTGACCTTTGGTGACCTTTGGTGACCATTGGTGACCTTTGGTGACCTTTGGTGACCTTTGGGGTGACCTTTGGTGACCTTTGGGATGACCTTTGGTGACCTTTGGGGTGACCTTTGGTGACCTTTGGTGACCTTTGGTGACCTTTGGTGACCATTGGTGACCATTGGTGACCTTTGGGGTGACCTTTGGTGACCTTTGGGGTGACCTTTGGTGACCTTTGGTGACCTTTGGTGACCTTTGGTGACCTTTGGGGTGACCTTTAGTGACCTTTGGGGTGACCTTTGGTGACCTTTGGTGACCTTTGGGGTGACCTTTGGTGACCTTTGGTGACCTTTGGTGACCTTTGGTGACCTTTGGGGTGACCTTTGGTGACCTGTGGTGACCTTTGGTGACCTTTGCTGACCTTTGGTGACCTTTGGTGACCTTTGGTGACCTTTGGGGTGACCTTTGGTGACCTTTGGGGTGACCTTTGGTGACCTTTGGTGACCTTTGGGGTGACCTTTGGTGACCTTTGGGGTGACCTTTGGTGACCTTTGGTGACCTTTGGTGACCTTTGGTGACCTTTGGTGACCTTTGGGGTGACCTTTGGTGACCTTTGGGATGACCTTTGGTGACCTTTGGTGACCTTTGGTGACCTTTGGTGACCTTTGGGGTGACCTTTGGTAACCTTTGGTGACCTTTGGGGTGACCTTTGGTGACCTTTGGGGTACCCTTTGGTGACCTTTGGGGTGACCTTTGGTGACCTTTGGTGACCTTTGGTGACCTTTGGTGACCTTTGGTGACCTTTGGGGTGACCTTTGGTGACCTTTGGGATGACCTTTGGTGACCTTTGGTGACCTTTGGTGACCTTTGGTGACCTTTGGTGACCTTTGGGGTGACCTTTGGTGACCTTTGGTGACCTTTGGTGACCTTTGGGGTGACCTTTGGTGACCTTTGGGGTGACCTTTGGTGACCTTTGGGGTGACCTTTGGTGACCTTTGGTGACCTTTGGTGACCTTTGGTGACCTTTGGTGACCTTTGGGGTGACCTTTGGTGACCTTTGGGATGACCTTTGGTGACCTTTGGTGACCTTTGGTGACCTTTGGGGTGACCTTTGGTGACCTTTGGGGTGACCTTTGGTGACCTTTGGTGACCTTTGGGGTGACCTTTGGTGACCTTTGGGGTGACCTTTGGGGTGACCTTTGGTGACCTTTGGTGACCTTTGGTGACCTTTGGTGACCTTTGGTGACCTTTGGTGACCTTTGGGGTGACCTTTGGTGACCTTTGGGATGACCTTTGGTGACCTTTGGTGACCATTGGTGACCTTTGGTGACCTTTGGGGTGACCTTTGGTGACCTTTGGGGTGACCTTTGGTGACCTTTGGTGACCATTGGTGACCTTTAGTGACCTTTGGTGACCTTTGGGGTGACCTTTGGTGACCTTTGGGATGACCTTTGGTGACCTTTGGGGTGACCTTTGGTGACCTTTGGTGACCTTTGGTGACCTTTGGTGACCATTGGTGACCATTGGTGACCTTTGGGGTGACCTTTGGTGACCTTTGGGGTGACCTTTGGTGACCTTTGGTGACCTTTGGTGACCTTTGGTGACCTTTGGGGTGACCTTTAGTGACCTTTGGGGTGACCTTTGGTGACCTTTGGTGACCTTTGGGGTGACCTTTGGTGACCTTTGGTGACCTTTGGTGACCTTTGGTGACCTTTGGGGTGACCTTTGGTGACCTGTGGTGACCTTTGGTGACCTTTGCTGACCTTTGGTGACCTTTGGTGACCTTTGGTGACCTTTGGGGTGACCTTTGGTGACCTTTGGGGTGACCTTTGGTGACCTTTGGTGACCTTTGGGGTGACCTTTGGTGACCTTTGGGGTGACCTTTGGTGACCTTTGGTGACCTTTGGTGACCTTTGGTGACCTTTGGTGACCTTTGGGGTGACCTTTGGTGACCTTTGGGATGACCTTTGGTGACCTTTGGTGACCTTTGGTGACCTTTGGTGACCTTTGGGGTGACCTTTGGTAACCTTTGGTGACCTTTGGGGTGACCTTTGGTGACCTTTGGGGTACCCTTTGGTGACCTTTGGGGTGACCTTTGGTGACCTTTGTAAACTTTTGGTGACCTTTGGGGTGACTTTTGGTGACCTTTGTAAACTTTTGGTGACCTTTGGGGTGACCTTTGGGGTGACCTGTGGTGACCTTTGGGGTGACCTTTGGTGACCTTTGGTGACCTTTGGTGACCTTTGGTGACCTTTGGGGTGACCTTTAGTGACCTTTGGGGTGACCTTTGGTGACCTTTGGTGACCTTTGGGGTGACCTTTGGTGACCTTTGGTGACCTTTGGTGACCTTTGGTGACCTTTGGGGTGACCTTTGGTGACCTGTGGTGACCTTTGGTGACCTTTGCTGACCTTTGGTGACCATTGGTGACCTTTGGTGACCTTTGGGGTGACCTTTGGTGACCTTTGGGGTGACCTTTGGTGACCTTTGGTGACCTTTGGGGTGACCTTTGGTGACCTTTGGTGACCTTTGGTGACCTTTGGGGTGACCTTTGGTGACCTTTGGGGTGACCTTTGGTGACCTTTGGGGTGACCTTTGGTGACCTTTGGTGACCTTTGGTGACCTTTGGTGACCTTTGGTGACCTTTGGGGTGACCTTTGGTGACCTTTGGGATGACCTTTGGTGACCTTTGGTGACCTTTGGTGACCTTTGGTGACCTTTGGGGTGACCTTTGGTGACCTTTGGGGTGACCTTTGGTGACCTTTGGTGACCTTTGGGGTGACCTTTGGTGACCTTTGGGGTGACCTTTGGTGACCTTTGGGGTGACCTTTGGTGACCTTTGGTGACCATTGGTGACCTTTGGTGACCTTTGGTGACCTTTGGGGTGACCTTTGGTGACCTTTGGGATGACCTTTGGTGACCTTTGGGGTGACCTTTGGTGACCTTTGGTGACCTTTGGTGACCTTTGGTGACCATTGGTGACCATTGGTGACCTTTGGGGTGACCTTTGGTGACCTTTGGGGTGACCTTTGGTGACCTTTGGTGACCTTTGGTGACCTTTGGTGACCTTTGGGGTGACCTTTAGTGACCTTTGGGGTGACCTTTGGTGACCTTTGGTGACCTTTGGGGTGACCTTTGGTGACCTTTGGTGACCTTTGGTGACCTTTGGTGACCTTTGGGGTGACCTTTGGTGACCTGTGGTGACCTTTGGTGACCTTTGCTGACCTTTGGTGACCTTTGGTGACCTTTGGTGACCTTTGGGGTGACCTTTGGTGACCTTTGGGGTGACCTTTGGTGACCTTTGGTGACCTTTGGGGTGACCTTTGGTGACCTTTGGGGTGACCTTTGGTGACCTTTGGTGACCTTTGGTGACCTTTGGTGACCTTTGGTGACCTTTGGGGTGACCTTTGGTGACCTTTGGGATGACCTTTGGTGACCTTTGGTGACCTTTGGTGACCTTTGGTGACCTTTGGGGTGACCTTTGGTAACCTTTGGTGACCTTTGGGGTGACCTTTGGTGACCTTTGGGGTACCCTTTGGTGACCTTTGGGGTGACCTTTGGTGACCTTTGGTGACCTTTGGTGACCTTTGGTGACCTTTGGTGACCTTTGGGGTGACCTTTGGTGACCTTTGGGATGACCTTTGGTGACCTTTGGTGACCTTTGGTGACCTTTGGTGACCTTTGGTGACCTTTGGGGTGACCTTTGGTGACCTTTGGTGACCTTTGGTGACCTTTGGGGTGACCTTTGGTGACCTTTGGGGTGACCTTTGGTGACCTTTGGGGTGACCTTTGGTGACCTTTGGTGACCTTTGGTGACCTTTGGTGACCTTTGGTGACCTTTGGGGTGACCTTTGGTGACCTTTGGGATGACCTTTGGTGACCTTTGGTGACCTTTGGTGACCTTTGGGGTGACCTTTGGTGACCTTTGGGGTGACCTTTGGTGACCTTTGGTGACCTTTGGGGTGACCTTTGGTGACCTTTGGGGTGACCTTTGGGGTGACCTTTGGTGACCTTTGGTGACCTTTGGTGACCTTTGGTGACCTTTGGTGACCTTTGGTGACCTTTGGGGTGACCTTTGGTGACCTTTGGGATGACCTTTGGTGACCTTTGGTGACCTTTGGTGACCTTTGGTGACCTTTGGTGACCTTTGGGGTGACCTTTGGTGACCTTTGGTGACCTTTGGTGACCTTTGGGGTGACCTTTGGTAACCTTTGGGGTGACCTTTGGTGACCTTTGGGGTGACCTTTGGTGACCTTTGGTGACCTTTGGTGACCTTTGGTGACCTTTGGTGACCTTTGGGGTGACCTTTGGTGACCTTTGGGATGACCTTTGGTGACCTTTGGTGACCTTTGGTGACCTTTGGTGACCTTTGGTGACCTTTGGGGTGACCTTTGGTGACCTCTGGGGTGACCTTTGGTGACCTTTGGTGACCTTTGGGGTGACCTTTGGTGACCTTTGGGGTGACCTTTGGTGACCTTTGGGGTGACCTTTGGTGACCTTTGGTGACCATTGGTGACCTTTGGGGTGACCTTTGGTGACCTTTGGGGTGACCTTTGGTGACCTTTGGTGACCTTTGGTGACCTTTGGTGACCTTTGGTGACCTTTGGTGACCTTTGGGGTGACCTTTAGTGACCTTTGGGGTGACCTTTGGTGACCTTTGGTGACCTTTCGTGACCTTTGGTGACCTTTGGGGTGACCTTTGGTGACCTGTGGTGACCTTTGGTGACCTTTGCTGACCTTTGGTGACCTTTGGTGACCTTTGGTGACCTTTGGGGTGACCTTTGGTGACCTTTGGGGTGACCTTTGGTGACCTTTGGTGACCTTTGGGGTGACCTTTGGTGACCTTTGGGGTGACCTTTGGTGACCTTTGGGGTGACCTTTGGTGACCTTTGGTGACCTTTGGTGACCTTTGGTGACCTTTGGTGACCTTTGGGGTGACCTTTGGTGACCTTTGGGATGACCTTTGGTGACCTTTGGTGACCTTTGGTGACCTTTGGTGACCTTTGGGGTGACCTTTGGTGACCTTTGGGGTGACCTTTGGTGACCTTTGGTGACCTTTGGGGTGACCTTTGGTGACCTTTGGTGACCTTTGGTGACCTTTGGTGACCTTTGGGGTGACCTTTGGTGACCTGTGGTGACCTTTGGTGACCTTTGCTGACCTTTGGTGACCTTTGGTGACCTTTGGTGACCTTTGGGGTGACCTTTGGTGACCTTTGGGGTGACCTTTGGTGACCTTTGGTGACCTTTGGGGTGACCTTTGGTGACCTTTGGGGTGACCTTTGGTGACCTTTGGGGTGACCTTTGGTGACCTTTGGTGACCTTTGGTGACCTTTGGTGACCTTTGGTGACCTTTGGGGTGACCTTTGGTGACCTTTGGGATGACCTTTGGTGACCTTTGGTGACCTTTGGTGACCTTTGGTGACCTTTGGTGACCTTTGGGGTGACCTTTGGTGACCTTTGGGGTGACCTTTGGTGACCTTTGGGGTGACCTTTGGTGACCTTGGGTGACCTTTGGTGACCTTTGGTGACCTTTGGTGACCTTTGGGGTGACCTTTGGTGACCTTTGGGATGACCTTTGGTGACCTTTGGTGACCTTTGGTGACCTTTGGTGACCTTTGGTGACCTTTGGGGTGACCTTTGGTGACCTTTGGTGACCTTTGGGGTGACCTTTGGTGACCTTTGGGGTGACCTTTGGTGACCTTTGGGGTGACCTTTGGTGACCTTTGGTGACCATTGGTGACCTTTGGTGACCTTTGGTGACCTTTGGGGTGACCTTTGGTGACCTTTAGTGACCTTTGGTGACCTTTGGTGACGTTTGGGGTGACCTTTGGTGACCTTTGTGGTGACCTTTGGTGACCTTTGCTGACCTTTGGTGACCTTTGGTGACCTTTGGTGACCTTTGGGGTGACCTTTGGTGACTTTTGGGGTGACCTTTGGTGACCTTTGGTGACCTTTGGGGTGACCTTTGGTGACCTTTGGGGTGACCTTTGGTGACCTTTGGGGTGACCTTTGGTGACCTTTGGTGACCTTTGGTGACCTTTGGTGACCTTTGGGGTGACCTTTGGTGACCTTTGGGATGACCTTTGGTGACCTTTGGTGACCTTTGGTGACCTTTGGTGACCTTTGGTGACCTTTGGGGTGACCTTTGGTGACCTTTGGTGACCTTTGGTGACCTTTGGGGTGACCTTTGGTGACCTTTGGGGTGACCTTTGGTGACCTTTGGGGTGACCTTTGGTGACCTTTGGTGACCTTTGGTGACCTTTGGGGTGACCTTTGGTGACCTTTGGGATGACCTTTGGTGACCTTTGGTGACCTTTGGTGACCTTTGGTGACCTTTGGTGACCTTTGGGGTGACCTTTGGTGACCTTTGGGGTGACCTTTGGTGACCTTTGGTGACCTTTGGAGTGACCTTTGGTGACCTTTGGGGTGACCTTTGGTGACCTTTGGGGTGACCTTTGGTGACCTTTGGTGACCATTGGTGACCTTTGGTGACCTTTGGTGACCTTTGGGGTGACCTTTGGTGACCTTTGGGATGACCTTTGGTGACCTTTGGGGTGACCTTTGGTGACCTTTGGTGACCTTTGGTGACCTTTGGTGACCATTGGTGACCTTTGGGGTGACCTTTGGTGACCTTTGGGGTGACCTTTGGTGACCTTTGGTGACCTTTGGTGACCTTTGGTGACCTTTGGGATGACCTTTGGTGACCTTTGTGGTGACTTTTGGTGACCTTTGGTGACCTTTGGTGACCTTTGGTGACCTTTGGGGTGACCTTTGGTGACCTTTGGGATCACCTTTGGTGACCTTTGGTGACCTTTGGTGACCTTTGGTGACCTTTGGGGAGACCTTTGGTGACCTTTGGTGACCTTTGGTGACCTTTGGGGTGACCTTTGGTGACCTTTGGGGTGACCTTTGGTGACCTTTGGTGACCTTTGGGGTGACCTTTGGTGACCTTTGGGGTGACCTTTGGTGACCTTTGGTGACCTTTGGTGACCTTTGGTGACCTTTGGGGTGACCTTTGGTGACCTTTGGTGACCTTTGGTGACATTTGGGGTGACCTTTGGTGACCTTTGGGGTGACCTTTGGTGACCTTTGGTGACCTTTGGTGACCTTTGGGGTGACCTTTGGTGACCTTTGGTGACCTTTGGTGACCTTTGGTGACCTTTGGGGTGACCTTTGGTGACCTTTGGGGTGACCTTTGGTGACCTTTGGTGACCTTTGGGGTGACCTTTGGTGACCTTTGGGGTGACCTTTGGTGACCTTTGGTGACCTTTGGTGACCTTTGGTGACCTTTGGGGTGACTTTTAGTGACCTTTGGTGACCTTTGGTGACCTTTGGGGTGACCTTTGGTTACCTTTGGGGTGACCTTTGGTGACCTTTGGTGACCTTTGGTGACCTTTGGTGACCTTTGGGGTGACCTTTGGTGACCTTTGGGGTGACCTTTGGTGACCTTTGTGGTGACTTTTGGTGACCTTTGGTGACCTTTGGTGACCTTTGGTGACCTTTGGGGTGACCTTTGGTGACCCTTGGGGTGACCTTTGGTGGCCTTTGGTGACCTTTGGTGACCTTTGGGGTGACCTTTGGTGACCTTTGGGGTGACCTTTGGTGACCTTTGGTGACCTTTGGTGACCTTTGTGACCTTTGGCGTTACCTTTGGGGTGAACTTTGGTGACCTTTGGGGTGACCTTTGGTGACCTTTGGTGACCTTTGGTGACCTTTGGTGACCTTTGGGGTGACCTTTGGTGACCTTTGGGGTGCCCTTTGGTGACCTTTGGTGACCTTTGGTGACCTTTGGGGTGACCTTTAGTGACCTTTGGGGTGACCTTTGGTGACCTTTGGTGACCTTTGATGACCTTTGGGGTGACCTTTGGTGACCTTTGGTGACCTTTGGTGACCTTTGGTGACCTTTGGGGTGACCTTTGGTGACCTTTGGTGACCTTTGGTGACCTCTGGTGACCTTTGGTGACCTTTGGGGTGACCTTTGGTGACCTTTGGGGTGACCTTTGGTGACCTTTGGGGTGACCTTTGGTGACCTTTGGTGACCTTTGGTGACCTTTGGTGACCTTTGGTGACCTTTGGGGTGACCTTTGGTGACCTTTGGGGTGACCTTTGGTGACCTTTGGTGACCTTTGGTGATCTTTGGGGTGACCTTTGGTGACCTTTGGTGACCTTTGGTGACCTTTGGTGACCTTTGGGGTGACCTTTGGTGACCTTTGGTGACCTTTGGTGACCTCTGGTGACCTTTGGTGACCTTTGGGGTGACCTTTGGTGACCTTTGGGGTGACCTTTGGTGACCTTTGGGGTGACCTTTGGTGACCTTTGGTGACCTTTGGTGACCTTTGGTGACCTTTGGGGTGACCTTTGGTGACCTTTGGTGACCTTTGGTGACCTCTGGTGACCTTTGGTGACCTTTGGGGTGACCTTTGGTGACCTTTGGGGTGACCTTTGGTGACCTTTGGGGTGACCTTTGGTGACCTTTGGTGACCTTTGGTTACCTTTGGTGACCTTTGGTGACCTTTGGGGTGACCTTTAGTGACCTTTGGGGTGACCTTTGGTGACCTTTGGGGTGACCTTTGGTGACCTTTGGTGACCTTTGGTGACCTCTGGTGACCTTTGGTGACGTTTGGGGTGACCTTTGGTGACCTTTGGGGTGACCTTTGGTGACCTTTGGGGTGACCTTTGGTGACCTTTGGTGACCTTTGGTGACCTTTGGTGACCTTTGGGGTGACCTTTGGTGACCTTTGGGGTGACCTTTGGTGACCTTTGGTGACCTTTGGTGACCTTTGGTGACCTTTGGGGTGACCTTTGGGGTGACCTTTGGTGACCTTTGGGGTGACCTTTGGTGACCTTTGGTGACCTTTGGGGTGACCTTTGGTGACCTTTGGGGTGACCTTTGGTGACCTTTGGTGACCTTTGGTGACCTTTGGTGACCTTTGGTGACCTTTGGTGACCTTTGGGGTGACCTTTGGTGACCTTTGGGATGACCTTTGGTGACCTTTGGTGACCTTTGGTGACCTTTGGTGACCTTTGGTGACCTTTGGGGTGACCTTTGGCGACCTTTGGTGACCTTTGGTGACCTTTGGGGTGACCTTTGGTGACCTTTGGTGACCTTTGGTGACCTTTGGGGTGACCTTTGGTGACTTTTGGGGTGACCTTTGGTGACCTTTGGGGTGATCTTTGGTGACCTTTGGGGTGACTTTTGGTGACCTTTGGTAAATTTTGGTGACCTTTGGGGTGACCTTTGGGGTGACCTGTGGTGACCTTTGGGGTGACCTTTGGTGACCTTTGGTGACGTTTGGGGTGACCTTTGGTGACCTTTGGGGTGACCTTTGGTGACCTTTGGTGACCTTTGGGGTGATCTTTGGTGACCTTTGGGGTGACTTTTGGTGACCTTTGTAAACTTTTGGTGACCTTTGGGGTGACCTTTGGGGTGACCTGTGGTGACCTTTGGGGTGACCTTTGGTGACCTTTGGTGACCTTTGGTGACCTTTGGTGACCTTTGGGGTGACCTTTAGTGACCTTTGGGGTGACCTTTGGTGACCTTTGGTGACCTTTGGGGTGACCTTTGGTGACCTTTGGTGACCTTTGGTGACCTTTGGTGACCTTTGGGGTGACCTTTGGTGACCTGTGGTGACCTTTGGTGACCTTTGCTGACCTTTGGTGACCATTGGTGACCTTTGGTGACCTTTGGGGTGACCTTTGGTGACCTTTGGGGTGACATTTGGTGACCTTTGGTGACCTTTGGGGTGACCTTTGGTGACCTTTGGTGACCTTTGGTGACCTTTGGGGTGACCTTTGGTGACCTTTGGGGTGACCTTTGGTGACCTTTGGGGTGACCTTTGGTGACCTTTGGTGACCTTTGGTGACCTTTGGTGACCTTTGGTGACCTTTGGGGTGACCTTTGGTGACCTTTGGTGACCTTTGGTGACCTTTGGTGACCTTTGGGATGACCTTTGGTGACCTTTGGTGACCTTTGGTGACCTTTGGTGACCTTTGGGGTGACCTTTGGTGACCTTTGGGGTGACCTTTGGTGACCTTTGGTGACCTTTGGGGTGACCTTTGGTGACCTTTGGGGTGACCTTTGGTGACCTTTGGGGTGACCTTTGGTGACCTTTGGTGACCATTGGTGACCTTTGGTGACCTTTGGTGACCTTTGGGGTGACCTTTGGTGACCTTTGGGATGACCTTTGGTGACCTTTGGGGTGACCTTTGGTGACCTTTGGTGACCTTTGGTGACCTTTGGTGACCATTGGTGACCATTGGTGACCTTTGGGGTGACCTTTGGTGACCTTTGGGGTGACCTTTGGTGACCTTTGGTGACCTTTGGTGACCTTTGGTGACCTTTGGGGTGACCTTTAGTGACCTTTGGGGTGACCTTTGGTGACCTTTGGTGACCTTTGGGGTGACCTTTGGTGACCTTTGGTGACCTTTGGTGACCTTTGGTGACCTTTGGGGTGACCTTTGGTGACCTGTGGTGACCTTTGGTGACCTTTGCTGACCTTTGGTGACCTTTGGTGACCTTTGGTGACCTTTGGGGTGACCTTTGGTGACCTTTGGGGTGACCTTTGGTGACCTTTGGTGACCTTTGGGGTGACCTTTGGTGACCTTTGGGGTGACCTTTGGTGACCTTTGGTGACCTTTGGTGACCTTTGGTGACCTTTGGTGACCTTTGGTGACCTTTGGTGACCTTTGGGGTGACCTTTGGTGACCTTTGGGATGACCTTTGGTGACCTTTGGTGACCTTTGGTGACCTTTGGTGACCTTTGGGGTGACCTTTGGTAACCTTTGGTGACCTTTGGGGTGACCTTTGGTGACCTTTGGGGTACCCTTTGGTGACCTTTGGGGTGACCTTTGGTGACCTTTGGTGACCTTTGGTGACCTTTGGTGACCTTTGGTGACCTTTGGGGTGACCTTTGGTGACCTTTGGGATGACCTTTGGTGACCTTTGGTGACCTTTGGTGACCTTTGGTGACCTTTGGTGACCTTTGGGGTGACCTTTGGTGACCTTTGGTGACCTTTGGTGACCTTTGGGGTGACCTTTGGTGACCTTTGGGGTGACCTTTGGTGACCTTTGGGGTGACCTTTGGTGACCTTTGGTGACCTTTGGTGACCTTTGGTGACCTTTGGTGACCTTTGGGATGACCTTTGGTGACCTTTGGGATGACCTTTGGTGACCTTTGGTGACCTTTGGTGACCTTTGGTGTGACCTTTGGTGACCTTTGGGGTGACCTTTGGTGACCTTTGGTGACCTTTGGGGTGACCTTTGGTGACCTTTGGGGTGACCTTTGGGGTGACCTTTGGTGACCTTTGGTGACCTTTGGTGACCTTTGGTGACCTTTGGTGACCTTTGGTGACCTTTGGGGTGACCTTTGGTGACCTTTGGGATGACCTTTGGTGACCTTTGGTGACCTTTGGTGACCTTTGGTGACCTTTGGTGACCTTTGGGGTGACCTTTGGTGACCTTTGGTGACCTTTGGTGACCTTTGGGGTGACCTTTGGTAACCTTTGGGGTGACCTTTGGTGACCTTTGGGGTGACCTTTGGTGACCTTTGGTGACCTTTGGTGACCTTTGGTGACCTTTGGTGACCTTTGGGGTGACCTTTGGTGACCTTTGGGATGACCTTTGGTGACCTTTGGTGACCTTTGGTGACCTTTGGTGACCTTTGGTGACCTTTGGGGTGACCTTTGGTGACCTCTGGGGTGACCTTTGGTGACCTTTGGTGACCTTTGGGGTGACCTTTGGTGACCTTTGGGGTGACCTTTGGTGACCTTTGGGGTGACCTTTGGTGACCTTTGGTGACCATTGGTGACCTTTGGGGTGACCTTTGGTGACCTTTGGGGTGACCTTTGGTGACCTTTGGTGACCTTTGGTGACCTTTGGTGACCTTTGGTGACCTTTGGTGACCTTTGGGGTGACCTTTAGTGACCTTTGGGGTGACCTTTGGTGACCTTTGGTGACCTTTGGTGACCTTTGGTGACCTTTGGGGTGACCTTTGGTGACCTGTGGTGACCTTTGGTGACCTTTGCTGACCTTTGGTGACCTTTGGTGACCTTTGGTGACCTTTGGGGTGACCTTTGGTGACCTTTGGGGTGACCTTTGGTGACCTTTGGTGACCTTTGGGGTGACCTTTGGTGACCTTTGGGGTGACCTTTGGTGACCTTTGGGGTGACCTTTGGTGACCTTTGGTGACCTTTGGTGACCTTTGGTGACCTTTGGTGACCTTTGGGGTGACCTTTGGTGACCTTTGGGATGACCTTTGGTGACCTTTGGTGACCTTTGGTGACCTTTGGTGACCTTTGGGGTGACCTTTGGTGACCTTTGGGGTGACCTTTGGTGACCTTTGGTGACCTTTGGGGTGACCTTTGGTGACCTTTGGTGACCTTTGGTGACCTTTGGTGACCTTTGGGGTGACCTTTGGTGACCTGTGGTGACCTTTGGTGACCTTTGCTGACCTTTGGTGACCTTTGGTGACCTTTGGTGACCTTTGGGGTGACCTTTGGTGACCTTTGGGGTGACCTTTGGTGACCTTTGGTGACCTTTGGGGTGACCTTTGGTGACCTTTGGGGTGACCTTTGGTGACCTTTGGGGTGACCTTTGGTGACCTTTGGTGACCTTTGGTGACCTTTGGTGACCTTTGGTGACCTTTGGGGTGACCTTTGGTGACCTTTGGGATGACCTTTGGTGACCTTTGGTGACCTTTGGTGACCTTTGGTGACCTTTGGTGACCTTTGGGGTGACCTTTGGTGACCTTTGGGGTGACCTTTGGTGACCTTTGGGGTGACCTTTGGTGACCTTGGGTGACCTTTGGTGACCTTTGGTGACCTTTGGTGACCTTTGGGGTGACCTTTGGTGACCTTTGGGATGACCTTTGGTGACCTTTGGTGACCTTTGGTGACCTTTGGTGACCTTTGGTGACCTTTGGGGTGACCTTTGGTGACCTTTGGTGACCTTTGGGGTGACCTTTGGTGACCTTTGGGGTGACCTTTGGTGACCTTTGGGGTGACCTTTGGTGACCTTTGGTGACCATTGGTGACCTTTGGTGACCTTTGGTGACCTTTGGGGTGACCTTTGGTGACCTTTAGTGACCTTTGGTGACCTTTGGTGACGTTTGGGGTGACCTTTGGTGACCTTTGTGGTGACCTTTGGTGACCTTTGCTGACCTTTGGTGACCTTTGGTGACCTTTGGTGACCTTTGGGGTGACCTTTGGTGACTTTTGGGGTGACCTTTGGTGACCTTTGGTGACCTTTGGGGTGACCTTTGGTGACCTTTGGGGTGACCTTTGGTGACCTTTGGGGTGACCTTTGGTGACCTTTGGTGACCTTTGGTGACCTTTGGTGACCTTTGGGGTGACCTTTGGTGACCTTTGGGATGACCTTTGGTGACCTTTGGTGACCTTTGGTGACCTTTGGTGACCTTTGGTGACCTTTGGGGTGACCTTTGGTGACCTTTGGTGACCTTTGGTGACCTTTGGGGTGACCTTTGGTGACCTTTGGGGTGACCTTTGGTGACCTTTGGGGTGACCTTTGGTGACCTTTGGTGACCTTTGGTGACCTTTGGGGTGACCTTTGGTGACCTTTGGGATGACCTTTGGTGACCTTTGGTGACCTTTGGTGACCTTTGGTGACCTTTGGTGACCTTTGGGGTGACCTTTGGTGACCTTTGGGGTGACCTTTGGTGACCTTTGGTGACCTTTGGAGTGACCTTTGGTGACCTTTGGGGTGACCTTTGGTGACCTTTGGGGTGACCTTTGGTGACCTTTGGTGACCATTGGTGACCTTTGGTGACCTTTGGTGACCTTTGGGGTGACCTTTGGTGACCTTTGGGATGACCTTTGGTGACCTTTGGGGTGACCTTTGGTGACCTTTGGTGACCTTTGGTGACCTTTGGTGACCATTGGTGACCTTTGGGGTGCCCTTTGGTGACCTTTGGGGTGACCTTTGGTGACCTTTGGTGACCTTTGGTGACCTTTGGTGACCTTTGGGATGACCTTTGGTGACCTTTGTGGTGACTTTTGGTGACCTTTGGTGACCTTTGGTGACCTTTGGTGACCTTTGGGGTGACCTTTGGTGACCTTTGGGATCACCTTTGGTGACCTTTGGTGACCTTTGGTGACCTTTGGTGACCTTTGGGGAGACCTTTGGTGACCTTTGGTGACCTTTGGTGACCTTTGGGGTGACCTTTGGTGACCTTTGGGGTGACCTTTGGTGACCTTTGGTGACCTTTGGGGTGACCTTTGGTGACCTTTGGGGTGACCTTTGGTGACCTTTGGTGACCTTTGGTGACCTTTGGTGACCTTTGGGGTGACCTTTGGTGACCTTTGGTGACCTTTGGTGACATTTGGGGTGACCTTTGGTGACCTTTGGGGTGACCTTTGGTGACCTTTGGTGACCTTTGGTGACCTTTGGGGTGACCTTTGGTGACCTTTGGTGACCTTTGGTGACCTTTGGTGACCTTTGGGGTGACCTTTGGTGACCTTTGGGGTGACCTTTGGTGACCTTTGGTGACCTTTGGGGTGACCTTTGGTGACCTTTGGGGTGACCTTTGGTGACCTTTGGTGACCTTTGGTGACCTTTGGTGACCTTTGGGGTGACTTTTAGTGACCTTTGGTGACCTTTGGTGACCTTTGGGGTGACCTTTGGTTACCTTTGGGGTGACCTTTGGTGACCTTTGGTGACCTTTGGTGACCTTTGGTGACCTTTGGGGTGACCTTTGGTGACCTTTGGGGTGACCTTTGGTGACCTTTGTGGTGACTTTTGGTGACCTTTGGTGACCTTTGGTGACCTTTGGTGACCTTTGGGGTGACCTTTGGTGACCCTTGGGGTGACCTTTGGTGGCCTTTGGTGACCTTTGGTGACCTTTGGGGTGACCTTTGGTGACCTTTGGGGTGACCTTTGGTGACCTTTGGTGACCTTTGGTGACCTTTGTGACCTTTGGCGTTACCTTTGGGGTGAACTTTGGTGACCTTTGGGGTGACCTTTGGTGACCTTTGGTGACCTTTGGTGACCTTTGGTGACCTTTGGGGTGACCTTTGGTGACCTTTGGGGTGCCCTTTGGTGACCTTTGGTGACCTTTGGTGACCTTTGGGGTGACCTTTAGTGACCTTTGGGGTGACCTTTGGTGACCTTTGGTGACCTTTGATGACCTTTGGGGTGACCTTTGGTGACCTTTGGTGACCTTTGGTGACCTTTGGTGACCTTTGGGGTGACCTTTGGTGACCTTTGGTGACCTTTGGTGACCTCTGGTGACCTTTGGTGACCTTTGGGGTGACCTTTGGTGACCTTTGGGGTGACCTTTGGTGACCTTTGGGGTGACCTTTGGTGACCTTTGGTGACCTTTGGTGACCTTTGGTGACCTTTGGTGACCTTTGGGGTGACCTTTGGTGACCTTTGGGATGACCTTTGGTGACCTTTGGTGACCTTTGGTGATCTTTGGGGTGACCTTTGGTGACCTTTGGTGACCTTTGGTGACCTTTGGTGACCTTTGGGGTGACCTTTGGTGACCTTTGGTGACCTTTGGTGACCTCTGGTGACCTTTGGTGACCTTTGGGGTGACCTTTGGTGACCTTTGGGGTGACCTTTGGTGACCTTTGGGGTGACCTTTGGTGACCTTTGGTGACCTTTGGTGACCTTTGGTGACCTTTGGGGTGACCTTTGGTGACCTTTGGTGACCTTTGGTGACCTCTGGTGACCTTTGGTGACCTTTGGGGTGACCTTTGGTGACCTTTGGGGTGACCTTTGGTGACCTTTGGGGTGACCTTTGGTGACCTTTGGTGACCTTTGGTTACCTTTGGTGACCTTTGGTGACCTTTGGGGTGACCTTTAGTGACCTTTGGGGTGACCTTTGGTGACCTTTGGGGTGACCTTTGGTGACCTTTGGTGACCTTTGGTGACCTCTGGTGACCTTTGGTGACGTTTGGGGTGACCTTTGGTGACCTTTGGGGTGACCTTTGGTGACCTTTGGGGTGACCTTTGGTGACCTTTGGTGACCTTTGGTGACCTTTGGTGACCTTTGGGGTGACCTTTGGTGACCTTTGGGGTGACCTTTGGTGACCTTTGGTGACCTTTGGTGACCTTTGGTGACCTTTGGGGTGACCTTTGGTGACCGTTGGTGACCTTTGGTGACCTTTGGTGACCTTTGGGGTGACCTTTGGTGACCTTTGGTGACCTTTGGTGACCTTTGGTGACCTCTGGTGACCTTTGGTGACCTTTGGGGTGACCTTTGGTGACCTTTGGGGTGACCTTTGGTGACCTTTGGGGTGACCTTTGGTGACCTTTGGGGTGACCTTTGGTGACCTTTGGTGACCTTTGGTGACCTTTGGTGACCTTTGGTGACCTTTGGTGACCTTTGGGGTGACCTTTGGTGACCTTTGGGATGACCTTTGGTGACCTTTGGTGACCTTTGGTGACCTTTGGGGTGACCTTTGGTGACCTTTGGTGACCTTTGGTGACCTTTGGTGACCTTTGGGGTGACCTTTGGTGACCTTTGGTGACCTTTGGTGACCTTTGGGGTGACCTTTGGTGACTTTTGGGGTGACCTTTGGTGACCTTTGGGGTGATCTTTGGTGACCTTTGGGGTGACTTTTGGTGACCTATGGTAACTTTTGGTGACCTTTGGGGTGACCTTTGGTGACTTTTGGGGTGACCTGTGGTGACCTTTGGGGTGACCTTTGGTGACCTTTGGTGACGTTTGGGGTGACCTTTGGTGACCTTTGGGGTGACCTTTGGTGACCTTTGGTGACCTTTGGTGACCTTTGGGGTGACCTTTGGTGACTTTTGGGGTGACCTGTGGTGACCTTTGGGGTGACCTTTGGTGACCTTTGGTGACGTTTGGGGTGACCTTTGGTGACCTTTGGGGTGACCTTTGGTGACCTTTGGTGACCTTTGGGGTGATCTTTGGTGACCTTTGGGGTGACTTTTGGTGACCTTTGGTAACTTTTGGTGACCTTTGGGGTGACCTTTGGGGTGACCTGTGGTGACCTTTGGGGTGACCTTTGGTGACCTTCGGTGACCTTTGGTGACCTTTGGTGACCTTTGGTGACTTTTGGGGTGACCTTTGGTGACCTTTGGGGTGACCTTTGGTGACCTTTGGTGACCTTTGGGGTGACCTTTAGTGACCTTTGGGGTGACCTTTGGTGACCTTTGGTGACCTTTGGTGACCTTTGGGGTGACCTTTGGTGATCTTTGGGGTGACCTTTGGTGACCTTTGGTGACCATTGGTGACCTTTGGGGTGACCTTTGGTGACCTTTGGGGTGACCTTTGGTGACCTTTGGTGACCTTTGGTGACCTTTGGTGACCTTTGGGGTGACCTTTAGTGACCTTTGGGGTGACCTTTGGTGACCTTTGGTGACCTTTGGGGTGACCTTTGGTGACCTTTGGTGACCTTTGGTGACCTTTGGTGACCTTTGGGGTGACCTTTGGTGACCTGTGGTGACCTTTGGTGACCTTTGCTGACCTTTGGTGACCTTTGGTGACCTTTGGCGACCTTTGGGGTGACCTTTGGTGACCTTTGGGGTGACCTTTGGTGACCTTTGGTGACCTTTGGGGTGACCTTTGGTGACCTTTGGGGTGACCTTTGGTGACCTTTGGGGTGACCTTTGGTGACCTTTGGTGACCTTTGGTGACCTTTGGAGACCTTTGGTGACCTTTGGGGTGACCTTTGGTGACCTTTGGGATGACCTTTGGTGACCTTTGGTGACCTTTGGTGACCTTTGGTGACCTTTGGTGACCTTTGGTGACCTTTGGGGTGACCTTTGGTGACCTTTGGTGACCTTTGGTGACCTTTGGGGTGACCTTTGGTGACCTTTGGGGTGACCTTTGGTGACCTTTGGGGTGACCTTTGGTGACCTTTGGTGACCTTTGGTGACCTTTGGTGACCTTTGGTGACCTTTGGGGTGACCTTTGGTGACCTTTGGGATGACCTTTGGTGACCTTTGGTGACCTTTGGTGACCTTTGGTGACCTTTGGTGACCTTTGGGGTGACCTTTGGTGACCTTTGGGGTGACCTTTGGTGACCTTTGGTGACCTTTGGTGACCTTTGGGGTGACCTTTGGTGACCTTTGGGGTGACCTTTGGTGACCTTTGGGGTGACCTTTGGTGACCTTTGGTGACCTTTGGTGACCTTTGGTGACCTTTGGGGTGACCTTTGGTGACCTTTGGGATGACCTTTGGTGACCTTTGGTGACCTTTGGTGACCTTTGGTGACCTTTGGGGTGACCTTTGGTGACCTTTGGGGTGACCTTTGGTGACCTTTGGTGACCTTTGGGGTGACCTTTGGTGACCTTTGGGGTGACTTTTGGTGACCTTTGGGATGACCTTTGGTGACCTTTGGTGACCTTTGGTGACCTTTGGTGACCTTTGGGGTGATCTTTGGTGACCTTTGGTGACCTTTGGTGACCTTTGGGGTGACCTTTGGTGACTTTTGGGGTGACCTTTGGTGACCTTTGGGGTGATCTTTGGTGACCTTTGGGGTGACTTTTGGTGACCTTTGGTAACTTTTGGTGACCTTTGGGGTGACCTTTGGGGTGACCTGTGGTGACCTTTGGGGTGACCTTTGGTGACCTTTGGTGACGTTTGGGGTGACCTTTGGTGACCTTTGGGGTGACCTTTGGTGACCTTTGGTGACCTTTGGGGTGATCTTTGGTGACCTTTGGGGTGACTTTTGGTGACCTTTGGTAACTTTTGGTGACCTTTGGGGTGACCTTTGGGGTGACCTGTGGTGACCTTTGGGGTGACCTTTGGTGACCTTCGGTGACCTTTGGTGACCTTTGGTGACCTTTGGGGTGACCTTTAGTGACCTTTGGGGTGAACTTTGGTGACCTTTGGTGACCTTTGGTGACCTTTGGGGTGACCTTTGGTGACCTTTGGGGTGACCTTTGGTGACCTTTGGTGACCATTGGTGACCTTTGGGGTGACCTTTGGTGACCTTTGGGGTGACCTTTGGTGACCTTTGGTGACCTTTGGTGACCTTTGGTGACCTTTGGGGTGACCTTAAGTGACCTTTGGGGTGACCTTTGGTTACCTTTGGTGACCTTTGGGGTGACCTTTGGTGACCTTTAGTGACCTTTGGTGACCTTTGGTGACCTTTGGGGTGACCTTTGGTGACCTGTGGTGACCTTTGGTAACCTTTGCTGACCTTTGGTGACCTTTGGTGACCTTTGGTGACCTTTGGTGACCTTTGGGGTGACCTTTGGTGACCTTTGGGGTGACCTTTGGGGACCTTTGGTGACCTTTGGGGTGACCTTTGGTGACCTTTGGGGTGACCTTTGGTGACCTTTGGGGTGACCTTTGGTGACCTTTGGTGACCTTTGGTGACCTTTGGTGACCTTTGGTGACCTTTGGGGTGACCTTTGGTGACCTTTGGGATGACCTTTGGTGACCTTTGGTGACCTTTGGTGACCTTTGGTGACCTTTGGGGTGACCTTTGGTGACCTTTGGTGACCTTTGGTGACCTTTGGGGTGACCTTTGGTGACCTTTGGGGTGACCTTTGGTGACCTTTGGGGTGACCTTTGGTGACCTTTGGTGACCTTTGGTGACCTTTGGTGACCTTTGGTGACCTTTGGGGTGACCTTTGGTGACCTTTGGTGACCTTTGGTGACCTTTGGGGTGACCTTTGGTGACCTTTGGGGTGACCTTTGGTGACCTTTGGGGTGACCTTTGGTGACCTTTGGTGACCTTTGGTGACCTTTGGTGACCTTTGGGGTGACCTTTGGTGACCTTTGGGATGACCTTTGGTGACCTTTGGTGACCTTTGGTGACCTTTGGTGACCTTTGGTGACCTTTGGGGTGACCTTTGGTGACCTTTGGGGTGACCTTTGGTGACCTTTGGTGACCTTTGGGGTGACCTTTGGTGACCTTTGGGGTGACCTTTGGTGACCTTTGGTGACCTTTGGTGACCTTTGGTGACCTTTGGTGACCTTTGGTGACCTTTGGGGTGACCTTTGGTGACCTTTGGGATGACCTTTGGTGACCTTTGGTGACCTTTGGTGACCTTTGGTGACCTTTGGTGACCTTTGGGGTGACCTTTGGCGACCTTTGGTGACCTTTGGTGACCTTTGGGGTGACCTTTGGTGACCTTTGGTGACCTTTGGTGACCTTTGGGGTGACCTTTGGTGACTTTTGGGGTGACCTTTGGTGACCTTTGGGGTGATCTTTGGTGACCTTTGGGGTGACTTTTGGTGACCTTTGGTCAATTTTGGTGACCTTTGGGGTGACCTTTGGGGTGACCTGTGGTGACCTTTGGGGTGACCTTTGGTGACCTTTGGTGACGTTTGGGGTGACCTTTGGTGACCTTTGGGGTGACCTTTGGTGACCTTTGGTGACCTTTGGGGTGATCTTTGGTGACCTTTGGGGTGACTTTTGGTGACCTTTGTAAACTTTTGGTGACCTTTGGGGTGACCTTTGGGGTGACCTGTGGTGACCTTTGGGGTGACCTTTGGTGACCTTTGGTGACCTTTGGTGACCTTTGGTGACCTTTGGGGTGACCTTTAGTGACCTTTGGGGTGACCTTTGGTGACCTTTGGTGACCTTTGGGGTGACCTTTGGTGACCTTTGGTGACCTTTGGTGACCTTTGGTGACCTTTGGGGTGACCTTTGGTGACCTGTGGTGACCTTTGGTGACCTTTGCTGACCTTTGGTGACCATTGGTGACCTTTGGTGACCTTTGGGGTGACCTTTGGTGACCTTTGGGGTGACCTTTGGTGACCTTTGGTGACCTTTGGGGTGACCTTTGGTGACCTTTGGTGACCTTTGGTGACCTTTGGGGTGACCTTTGGTGACCTTTGGGGTGACCTTTGGTGACCTTTGGGGTGACCTTTGGTGACCTTTGGTGACCTTTGGTGACCTTTGGTGACCTTTGGTGACCTTTGGGGTGACCTTTGGTGACCTTTGGGATGACCTTTGGTGACCTTTGGTGACCTTTGGTGACCTTTGGTGACCTTTGGGGTGACCTTTGGTGACCTTTGGGGTGACCTTTGGTGACCTTTGGTGACCTTTGGGGTGACCTTTGGTGACCTTTGGGGTGACCTTTGGTGACCTTTGGGGTGACCTTTGGTGACCTTTGGTGACCATTGGTGACCTTTGGTGACCTTTGGTGACCTTTGGGGTGACCTTTGGTGACCTTTGGGATGACCTTTGGTGACCTTTGGGGTGACCTTTGGTGACCTTTGGTGACCTTTGGTGACCTTTGGTGACCATTGGTGACCATTGGTGACCTTTGGGGTGACCTTTGGTGACCTTTGGGGTGACCTTTGGTGACCTTTGGTGACCTTTGGTGACCTTTGGTGACCTTTGGGGTGACCTTTAGTGACCTTTGGGGTGACCTTTGGTGACCTTTGGTGACCTTTGGGGTGACCTTTGGTGACCTTTGGTGACCTTTGGTGACCTTGGTGACCTTTGGGTGACCTTTGGTGACCTGTGGTGACCTTTGGTGACCTTTGCTGACCTTTGGTGACCTTTGGTGACCTTTGGTGACCTTTGGGGTGACCTTTGGTGACCTTTGGGGTGACCTTTGGTGACCTTTGGTGACCTTTGGGGTGACCTTTGGTGACCTTTGGGGTGACCTTTGGTGACCTTTGGTGACCTTTGGTGACCTTTGGTGACCTTTGGTGACCTTTGGGGTGACCTTTGGTGACCTTTGGGATGACCTTTGGTGACCTTTGGTGACCTTTGGTGACCTTTGGGGTGACCTTTGGTAACCTTTGGTGACCTTTGGGGTGACCTTTGGTGACCTTTGGGGTGACCTTTGGTGACCTTTGGGGTGACCTTTGGTGACCTTTGGTGACCTTTGGTGACCTTTGGTGACCTTTGGTGACCTTTGGGGTGACCTTTGGTGACCTTTGGGATGACCTTTGGTGACCTTTGGTGACCTTTGGTGACCTTTGGTGACCTTTGGTGACCTTTGGGGTGACCTTTGGTGACCTTTGGTGACCTTTGGTGACCTTTGGGGTGACCTTTGGTGACCTTTGGGGTGACCTTTGGTGACCTTTGGGGTGACCTTTGGTGACCTTTGGTGACCTTTGCTGACCTTTGGTGACCTTTGGTGACCTTTGGGGTGACCTTTGGTGACCTTTGGGATGACCTTTGGTGACCTTTGGTGACCTTTGGTGACCTTTGGGGTGACCTTTGGTGACCTTTGGGGTGACCTTTGGTGACCTTTGGTGACCTTTGGGGTGACCTTTGGTGACCTTTGGGGTGACCTTTGGGGTGACCTTTGGTGACCTTTGGTGACCTTTGGTGACCTTTGGTGACCTTTGGTGACCTTTGGTGACCTTTGGGGTGACCTTTGGTGACCTTTGGGATGACCTTTGGTGACCTTTGGTGACCTTTGGTGACCTTTGGTGACCTTTGGTGACCTTTGGGGTGACCTTTGGTGACCTTTGGTGACCTTTGGTGACCTTTGGGGTGACCTTTGGTAACCTTTGGGGTGACCTTTGGTGACCTTTGGGGTGACCTTTGGTGACCTTTGGTGACCTTTGGTGACCTTTGGTGACCTTTGGTGACCTTTGGGGTGACCTTTGGTGACCTTTGGGATGACCTTAGGTGACCTTTGGTGACCTTTGGTGACCTTTGGTGACCTTTGGTGACCTTTGGGGGTGACCTTTGGTGACCTTTGGGGTGACCTTTGGTGACCTTTGGTGACCTTTGGGGTGACCTTTGGTGACCTTTGGGGTGACCTTTGGTGACCTTTGGGGTGACCTTTGGTGACCTTTGGTGACCATTGGTGACCTTTGGGGTGACCTTTGGTGACCTTTGGGGTGACCTTTGGTGACCTTTGGTGACCTTTGGTGACCTTTGGTGACCTTTGGGGTGACCTTTAGTGACCTTTGGGGTGACCTTTGGTGACCTTTGGTGACCTTTGGTGACCTTTGGTGACCTTTGGGGTGACCTTTGGTGACCTGTGGTGACCTTTGGTGACCTTTGCTGACCTTTGGTGACCTTTGGTGACCTTTGGTGACCTTTGGGGTGACCTTGGTGACCTTTGGGGTGACCTTTGGTGACCTTTGGTGACCTTTGGGGTGACCTTTGGTGACCTTTGGGGTGACCTTTGGTGACCTTTGGGGTGACCTTTGGTGACCTTTGGTGACCTTTGGTGACCTTTGGTGACCTTTGGTGACCTTTGGTGACCTTTGGGGTGACCTTTGGTGACCTTTGGGATGACCTTTGGTGACCTTTGGTGACCTTTGGTGACCTTTGGTGACCTTTGGTGACCTTTGGGGTGACCTTTGGCGACCTTTGGTGACCTTTGGTGACCTTTGGGGTGACCTTTGGTGACCTTTGGTGACCTTTGGTGACCTTTGGGGTGACCTTTGGTGACTTTTGGGGTGACCTTTGGTGACCTTTGGGGTGATCTTTGGTGACCTTTGGGGTGACTTTTGGTGACCTTTGGTAAATTTTGGTGACCTTTGGGGTGACCTTTGGGGTGACCTGTGGTGACCTTTGGGGTGACCTTTGGTGACCTTTGGTGACGTTTGGGGTGACCTTTGGTGACCTTTGGGGTGACCTTTGGTGACCTTTGGTGACCTTTGGGGTGATCTTTGGTGACCTTTGGGGTGACTTTTGGTGACCTTTGTAAACTTTTGGTGACCTTTGGGGTGACCTTTGGGGTGACCTGTGGTGACCTTTGGGGTGACCTTTGGTGACCTTTGGTGACCTTTGGTGACCTTTGGTGACCTTTGGGGTGACCTTTAGTGACCTTTGGGTGACCTTTGGTGACCTTTGGTGACCTTTGGGGTGACCTTTGGTGACCTTTGGTGACCTTTGGTGACCTTTGGTGACCTTTGGGGTGACCTTTGGTGACCTGTGGTGACCTTTGGTGACCTTTGCTGACCTTTGGTGACCATTGGTGACCTTTGGTGACCTTTGGGGTGACCTTTGGTGACCTTTGGGGTGACCTTTGGTGACCTTTGGTGACCTTTGGGGTGACCTTTGGTGACCTTTGGTGACCTTTGGTGACCTTTGGGGTGACCTTTGGTGACCTTTGGGGTGACCTTTGGTGACCTTTGGGGTGACCTTTGGTGACCTTTGGTGACCTTTGGTGACCTTTGGTGACCTTTGGTGACCTTTGGGGTGACCTTTGGTGACCTTTGGGATGACCTTTGGTGACCTTTGGTGACCTTTGGTGACCTTTGGTGACCTTTGGGGTGACCTTTGGTGACCTTTGGGGTGACCTTTGGTGACCTTTGGTGACCTTTGGGGTGACCTTTGGTGACCTTTGGGGTGACCTTTGGTGACCTTTGGGTGACCTTTGGTGACCTTTGGTGACCATTGGTGACCTTTGGTGACCTTTGGTGACCTTTGGGGTGACCTTTGGTGACCTTTGGGATGACCTTTGGTGACCTTGGGGTGACCTTTGGTGACCTTTGGTGACCTTTGGTGACCTTTGGTGACCATTGGTGACCATTGGTGACCTTTGGGGTGACCTTTGGTGACCTTTGGGGTGACCTTTGGTGACCTTTGGTGACCTTTGGTGACCTTTGGTGACCTTTGGGGTGACCTTTAGTGACCTTTGGTGACCTTTGGTGACCTTTGGTGACCTTTGGGGTGACCTTGGTGACCTGTGGTGACCTTTGGTGACCTTTGCTGACCTTTGGTGACCTTTGGTGACCTTTGGTGACCTTTGGGGTGACCTTTGGTGACCTTTGGGGTGACCTTTGGTGACCTTTGGTGACCTTTGGGGTGACCTTTGGTGACCTTTGGGGTGACCTTTGGTGACCTTTGGTGACCTTTGGTGACCTTGGGTGACCTTTGGTGACCTTTGGGGTGACCTTTGGTGACCTTTGGGATGACCTTTGGTGACCTTTGGTGACCTTTGGTGACCTTTGGTGACCTTTGGGGTGACCTTTGGTAACCTTTGGTGACCTTTGGGGTGACCTTTGGTGACCTTTGGGGTGACCTTTGGTGACCTTTGGGGTGACCTTTGGTGACCTTTGGTGACCTTTGGTGACCTTTGGTGACCTTTGGTGACCTTTGGGGTGACCTTTGGTGACCTTTGGGATGACCTTTGGTGACCTTTGGTGACCTTTGGTGACCTTTGGTGACCTTTGGTGACCTTTGGGGTGACCTTTGGTGACCTTTGGTGACCTTTGGTGACCTTTGGGTGACCTTTGGTGACCTTTGGGGTGACCTTTGGTGACCTTTGGGGTGACCTTTGGTGACCTTTGGTGACCTTTGCTGACCTTTGGTGACCTTTGGTGACCTTTGGGGTGACCTTTGGTGACCTTTGGGATGACCTTTGGTGACCTTTGGTGACCTTTGGTGACCTTTGGGGTGACCTTTGGGACCTTTGGGGTGACCTTTGGTGACCTTTGGTGACCTTTGGGGTGACCTTTGGTGACCTTTGGGGTGACCTTTGGGGTGACCTTTGGTGACCTTTGGTGACCTTTGGTGACCTTTGGTGACCTTTGGTGACCTTTGGGGTGACCTTTGGTGACCTTTGGGATGACCTTTGGTGACCTTTGGTGACTTTTGGGGTGACCTTTGGTGACCTTTGGGGTGATCTTTGGTGACCTTTGGGGTGACTTTTGGTGACCTTTGGTAAATTTTGGTGACCTTTGGGGTGACCTTTGGGGTGACCTGTGGTGACCTTTGGGGTGACCTTTGGTGACCTTTGGTGACGTTTGGGGTGACCTTTGGTGACCTTTGGGGTGACCTTTGGTGACCTTTGGTGACCTTTGGGGTGATCTTTGGTGACCTTTGGGTGACTTTGGTGACCTTTGTAAACTTTTGGTGACCTTTGGGGTGACCTTTGGGGTGACCTGTGGTGACCTTTGGGGTGACCTTTGGTGACCTTTGGTGACCTTTGGTGACCTTTGGTGACCTTTGGGGTGACCTTTAGTGACCTTTGGGGTGACCTTTGGTGACCTTTGGTGACCTTTGGGGTGACCTTTGGTGACCTTTGGTGACCTTTGGTGACCTTTGGTGACCTTTGGGGTGACCTTTGGTGACCTGCGGTGACCTTTGGTGACCTTTGCTGACCTTTGGTGACCATTGGTGACCTTTGGTGACCTTTGGGGTGACCTTTGGTGACCTTTGGGGTGACCTTTGGTGACCTTTGGTGACCTTTGGGGTGACCTTTGGTGACCTTTGGTGACCTTTGGTGACCTTTGGGGTAACCTTTGGTGACCTTTGGGGTGACCTTTGGTGACCTTTGGGGTGACCTTTGGTGACCTTTGGTGACCTTTGGTGACCTTTGGTGACCTTTGGTGACCTTTGGGGTGACCTTTGGTGACCTTTGGGATGACCTTTGGTGACCTTTGGTGACCTTTGGTGACCTTTGGTGACCTTTGGGGTGACCTTTGGTGACCTTTGGGGTGACCTTTGGTGACCTTTGGTGACCTTTGGGGTGACCTTTGGTGACCTTTGGGGTGACCTTTGGTGACCTTTGGGTGACCTTTGGTGACCTTTGGTGACCATTGGTGACCTTTGGTGACCTTTGGTGACCTTTGGGGTGACCTTTGGTGACCTTTGGGATGACCTTTGGTGACCTTTGGGGTGACCTTTGGTGACCTTTGGTGACCTTTGGTGACCTTTGGTGACCATTGGTGACCATTGGTGACCTTTGGGGTGACCTTTGGTGACCTTTGGGGTGACCTTTGGTGACCTTTGGTGACCTTTGGTGACCTTTGGTGACCTTTGGTGACCTTTGGTGACCTTTGGGGTGACCTTTAGTGACCTTTGGTGACCTTTGGTGACCTTTGGTGACCTTTGGGGTGACCTTTGGTGACCTGTGGTGACCTTTGGTGACCTTTGCTGACCTTTGGTGACCTTTGGTGACCTTTGGTGACCTTTGGGGTGACCTTTGGTGACCTTTGGGGTGACCTTTGGTGACCTTTGGTGACCTTTGGGGTGACCTTTGGTGACCTTTGGGGTGACCTTTGGTGACCTTTGGTGACCTTTGGTGACCTTTGGTGACCTTTGGTGACCTTTGGGGTGACCTTTGGTGACCTTTGGGATGACCTTTGGTGACCTTTGGTGACCTTTGGTGACCTTTGGTGACCTTTGGGGTGACCTTTGGTAACCTTTGGTGACCTTTGGGGTGACCTTTGGTGACCTTTGGGGTGACCTTTGGTGACCTTTGGGGTGACCTTTGGTGACCTTTGGTGACCTTTGGTGACCTTTGGTGACCTTTGGTGACCTTTGGGGTGACCTTTGGTGACCTTTGGGATGACCTTTGGTGACCTTTGGTGACCTTTGGTGACCTTTGGTGACCTTTGGTGACCTTTGGGGTGACCTTTGGTGACCTTTGGTGACCTTTGGTGACCTTTGGGGTGACCTTTGGTGACCTTTGGGGTGACCTTTGGTGACCTTTAGGGTGACCTTTGGTGACCTTTGGTGACCTTTGCTGACCTTTGGTGACCTTTGGTGACCTTTGGGGTGACCTTTGGTGACCTTTGGGATGACCTTTGGTGACCTTTGGTGACCTTTGGTGACCTTTGGGGTGACCTTTGGTGACCTTTGGGGTGACCTTTGGTGACCTTTGGTGACCTTTGGGGTGACCTTTGGTGACCTTTGGGGTGACCTTTGGGGTGACCTTTGGTGACCTTTGGTGACCTTTGGTGACCTTTGGTGACCTTTGGTGACCTTTGGTGACCTTTGGGGTGACCTTTGGTGACCTTTGGGATGACCTTTGGTGACCTTTGGTGACCTTTGGTGACCTTTGGTGACCTTTGGTGACCTTTGGGGTGACCTTTGGTGACCTTTGGTGACCTTTGGTGACCTTTGGGGTGACCTTTGGTAACCTTTGGGGTGACCTTTGGTGACCTTTGGGGTGACCTTTGGTGACCTTTGGTGACCTTTGGTGACCTTTGGTGACCTTTGGGGTGACCTTTAGTGACCTTTGGGGTGACCTTTGGTGACCTTTGGTGACCTTTGGGGTGACCTTTGGTGACCTTTGGTGACCTTTGGTGACCTTTGGTGACCTTTGGGGTGACCTTTGGTGACCTGTGGTGACCTTTGGTGACCTTTGCTGACCTTTGGTGACCTTTGGTGACCTTTGGTGACCTTTGGGGTGACCTTTGGTGACCTTTGGGGTGACCTTTGGTGACCTTTGGTGACCTTTGGGGTGACCTTTGGTGACCTTTGGGGTGACCTTTGGTGACCTTTGGTGACCTTTGGTGACCTTTGGTGACCTTTGGTGACCTTTGGGGTGACCTTTGGTGACCTTTGGGATGACCTTTGGTGACCTTTGGTGACCTTTGGTGACCTTTGGTTACCTTTGGGGTGACCTTTGGTAACCTTTGGTGACCTTTGGGGTGACCTTTGGTGACCTTTGGGGTGACCTTTGGTGACCTTTGGGGTGACCTTTGGTGACCTTTGGTGACCTTTGGTGACCTTTGGTGACCTTTGGTGACCTTTGGGGTGACCTTTGGTGACCTTTGGGATGACCTTTGGTGACCTTTGGTGACCTTTGGTGACCTTTGGTGACCTTTGGTGACCTTTGGGGTGACCTTTGGTGACCTTTGGTGACCTTTGGTGACCTTTGGGGTGACCTTTGGTGACCTTTGGGGTGACCTTTGGTGACCTTTGGGGTGACCTTTGGTGACCTTTGGTGACCTTTGCTGACCTTTGGTGACCTTTGGTGACCTTTGGGGTGACCTTTGGTGACCTTTGGGATGACCTTTGGTGACCTTTGGTGACCTTTGGTGACCTTTGGGGTGACCTTTGGTGACCTTTGGGGTGACCTTTGGTGACCTTTGGTGACCTTTGGGGTGACCTTTGGTGACCTTTGGGGTGACCTTTGGGGTGACCTTTGGTGACCTTTGGTGACCTTTGGTGACCTTTGGTGACCTTTGGTGACCTTTGGTGACCTTTGGGGTGACCTTTGGTGACCTTTGGGATGACCTTTGGTGACCTTTGGTGACCTTTGGTGACCTTTGGTGACCTTTGGTGACCTTTGGGGTGACCTTTGGTGACCTTTGGTGACCTTTGGTGACCTTTGGGGTGACCTTTGGTAACCTTTGGGGTGACCTTTGGTGACCTTTGGGGTGACCTTTGGTGACCTTTGGTGACCTTTGGTGACCTTTGGTGACCTTTGGTGACCTTTGGGGTGACCTTTGGTGACCTTTGGGATGACCTTAGGTGACCTTTGGTGACCTTTGGTGACCTTTGGTGACCTTTGGTGACCTTTGGGGTGACCTTTGGTGACCTTTGGGGTGACCTTTGGTGACCTTTGGTGACCTTTGGGGTGACCTTTGGTGACCTTTGGGGTGACCTTTGGTGACCTTTGGGGTGACCTTTGGTGACCTTTGGTGACCATTGGTGACCTTTGGGGTGACCTTTGGTGACCTTTGGGGTGACCTTTGGTGACCTTTGGTGACCTTTGGTGACCTTTGGTGACCTTTGGGGTGACCTTTAGTGACCTTTGGGGTGACCTTTGGTGACCTTTGGTGACCTTTGGTGACCTTTGGTGACCTTTGGGGTGACCTTTGGTGACCTGTGGTGACCTTTGGTGACCTTTGCTGACCTTTGGTGACCTTTGGTGACCTTTGGTGACCTTTGGGGTGACCTTTGGTGACCTTTGGGGTGACCTTTGGTGACCTTTGGTGACCTTTGGGGTGACCTTTGGTGACCTTTGGGGTGACCTTTGGTGACCTTTGGGGTGACCTTTGGTGACCTTTGGTGACCTTTGGTGACCTTTGGTGACCTTTGGTGACCTTTGGGGTGACCTTTGGTGACCTTTGGGATGACCTTTGGTGACCTTTGGTGACCTTTGGTGACCTTTGGTGACCTTTGGTGACCTTTGGGGTGACCTTTGGTGACCTTTGGGGTGACCTTTGGTGACCTTTGGTGACCTTTGGGGTGACCTTTGGTGACCTTTGGTGACCTTTGGTGACCTTTGGTGACCTTTGGGGTGACCTTTGGTGACCTGTGGTGACCTTTGGTGACCTTTGCTGACCTTTGGTGACCTTTGGTGACCTTTGGTGACCTTTGGGGTGACCTTTGGTGACCTTTGGGGTGACCTTTGGTGACCTTTGGTGACCTTTGGGGTGACCTTTGGTGACCTTTGGGGTGACCTTTGGTGACCTTTGGGGTGACCTTTGGTGACCTTTGGTGACCTTTGGTGACCTTTGGTGACCTTTGGTGACCTTTGGGGTGACCTTTGGTGACCTTTGGGATGACCTTTGGTGACCTTTGGTGACCTTTGGTGACCTTTGGTGACCTTTGGTGACCTTTGGGGTGACCTTTGGTGACCTTTGGGGTGACCTTTGGTGACCTTTGGGGTGACCTTTGGTGACCTTGGGTGACCTTTGGTGACCTTTGGTGACCTTTGGTGACCTTTGGGTTGACCTTTGGTGACCTTTGGGATGACCTTTGGTGACCTTTGGTGACCTTTGGTGACCTTTGGTGACCTTTGGTGACCTTTGTGGTGACCTTTGGTGACCTTTGGGGTGACCTTTGGTGACCTTTGGTGACCTTTGGGGTGACCTTTGGTGACCTTTGGGGTGACCTTTGGTGACCTTTGGGGTGACCTTTGGTGACCTTTGGTGACCATTGGTGACCTTTGGTGACCTTTGGTGACCTTTGGGGTGACCTTTGGTGACCTTTAGTGACCTTTGGTGACCTTTGGTGACGTTTGGGGTGACCTTTGGTGACCTTTGTGGTGACCTTTGGTGACCTTTGCTGACCTTTGGTGACCTTTGGTGACCTTTGGTGACCTTTGGGGTGACCTTTGGTGACCTTTGGGGTGACCTTTGGTGACCTTTGGTGACCTTTGGGGTGACCTTTGGTGACCTTTGGGGTGACCTTTGGTGACCTTTGGGGTGACCTTTGGTGACCTTTGGTGACCTTTGGTGACCTTTGGTGACCTTTGGGGTGACCTTTGGTGACCTTTGGGATGACCTTTGGTGACCTTTGGTGACCTTTGGTGACCTTTGGGGTGACCTTTGGTGACCTTTGGTGACCTTTGGTGACCTTTGGGGTGACCTTTGGTGACCTTTGGGATGACCTTTGGTGACCTTTGGTGACCTTTGGTGACCTTTGGTGACCTTTGGTGACCTTTGGGGTGACCTTTGGTGACCTTTGGGGTGACCTTTGGTGACCTTTGGTGACCTTTGGAGTGACCTTTGGTGACCTTTGGGGTGACCTTTGGTGACCTTTGGGGTGACCTTTGGTGACCTTTGGTGACCATTGGTGACCTTTGGTGACCTTTGGTGACCTTTGGGGTGACCTTTGGTGACCTTTGGGATGATCTTTGGTGACCTTTGGGGTGACCTTTGGTGACCTTTGGTGACCTTTGGTGACCTTTGGTGACCATTGGTGACCTTTGGGGTGACCTTTGGTGACCTTTGGGGTGACCTTTGGTGACCTTTGGTGACCTTTGGTGACCTTTGGTGACCTTTGGGGTGACCTTTAGTGACCTGTGGTGACCTTTGGTGACCTTTGCTGACCTTTGGTGACCTTTGGTAACCTTTGGTGACCTTTGGGGTGACTTTTGGTGACCTTTGGGGTGACCTTTGGTGACCTTTGGTGACCTTTGGGGTGACCTTTGGTGACCTTTGGGGTGACCTTTGGTGACCTTTGGTGACCTTTGGTGACCTTTGGGGTGACCTTTAGTGACCTGTGGTGACCTTTGGTGACCTTTGCTGACCTTTGGTGACCTTTGGTGACCTTTGGGGTGACCTTTGGTGACCTTTGGGGTGACCTTTGGTGACCTTTGGTGACCTTTGGTGACCTTTGGTGACCTTTGGGGTGACCTTTGGTGACCTTTGGTGACCTTTGGGGTGACCTTTGGTGACCTTTGGTGACCTTTGGTGACCTTTGGTGACCTTTGGTGACCTTTGGTGACCTTTGGTGACCTTTGGGGTGACCTTTGGTGACCTTTGGTGGCCTTTGGTGACCTTAGGGTGACCTTTGGTGACCTTTGGGGTGACCTTTGGTGACCTTTGGGGTGACCTTGGTGACCTTTGGTGACCTTTGGTGACCTTTGGTGACCTTTGGTGACCTTTGGGGTGACCTTTGGTGACCTTTGGGATGACCTTTGGTGACCTTTGGTGACCTTTGGTGACCTTTGGTGACCTTTGGTGACCTTTGGGGTGACCTTTGGTGACCTTTGGGGTGACCTTTGGTGACCTTTGGTGACCTTTGGGGTGACCTTTGGTGACCTTTGGGGTGACCTTTGGTGACCTTTGGGGTGACCTTTGGTGACCTTTGGTGACCATTGGTGACCTTTGGTGACCTTTGGTGACCTTTGGGGTGACCTTTGGTGACCTTTGGGATGACCTTTGGTGACCTTTGGGGTGACCTTTGGTGACCTTTGGTGACCTTTGGTGACCTTTGGTGACCTTTGGGATGACATTTGGTGACCTTTGCGGTAACCTTTGGTGACCTTTGGTGACCTTTGGTGACCTTTGGTGACCATTGGTGACCTTTGGGGTGACCTTTGGTGACCTTTGGGGTGACCTTTGGTGACCTTTGGTGACCTTTGGTGACCTTTGGTGACCTTTGGGGTGACCTTTAGTGACCTTTGGGGTGACCTTTGGTGACCTTTGGTGACCTTTGGGGTGAACTTTGGTGACCTTTGGGGTGACCTTTGGTGACCTTTGGGGTGACCTTTGGTGACCTTTGGGATGACCTTTGGTGACCTTTGGTGACCTTTGGTGACCTTTGGTGACCTTTGGTGACCTTTGGGGTGACCTTTGGTGACCTTTGGTGACCTTTGGTGACCTTTGGGGTGACCTTTGGTGACCTTTGGTGACCATTGGTGACCTTTGGGGTGACCTTTGGTGACCTTTGGGGTGACCTTTGGTGACCTTTGGTGACCTTTGGTGACCTTTGGTGACCTTTGGGGTGACCTTTAGTGACCTTTGGGGTGACTTTTGGTGACCTTTGGTAACTTTTGGTGACCTTTGGGGTGACCTTTGGGGTGACCTGTGGTGACCTTTGGGGTGACCTTTGGTGACGTTTGGGGTGACCTTTGGTGACCTTTGGGGTGACCTTTGGTGACCTTTGGTGACCTTTGGGGTGATCTTTGGTGACCTTTGGGGTGACTTTTGGTGACCTTTGGTAACTTTTGGTGACCTTTGGGGTGACCTTTGGGGTGACCTGTGGTGACCTTTGGGGTGACCTTTGGTGACCTTTGGTGACCTTTGGTGACCTTTGGTGACCTTTGGGGTGACCTTTAGTGACCTTTGGGGTGACCTTTGGTGACCTTTGGTGACCTTTGGGGTGACCTTTGGTGACCTTTGGTGACCTTTGGTGACCTTTGGTGACCTTTGGGGTGACCTTTGGTGACCTGTGGTGACCTTTGGTGACCTTTGCTGACCTTTGGTGACCTTTGGTGACCTTTGATGACCTTTGGGGTGACCTTTGGTGAACTTTGGGGTGACCTTTGGTGACCTTTGGTGACCTTTGTGGTGACCTTTGGTGACCTTTGGGGTGACCTTTGGTGACCTTTGGGGTGACCTTTGGTGACCTTTGGTGACCTTTGGTGACCTTTGGTGACCTTTGGTGACCTTTGGGGTGACCTTTGGTGACCTTTGGGATGACCTTTGGTGACCTTTGGTGACCTTTGGTGACCTTTGGAGACCTTTGGTGACCTTTGGGGTGACCTTTGGTGACCTTTGGTGACCTTTGGTGACCTTTTGGGTGACCTTTGGTGACCTTTGGGATGACCTTTGGTGACCTTTGGTGACCTTTGGTGACCTTTGGTGACCTTTGGTGACCTTTGGGGTGACCTTTGGTGACCTTTGGTGACCTTTGGTGACCTTTGGTGACCTTTGGGGTGACCTTTGGTGACCTTTGGTGACCTTTGGTGACCTTTGGGGTGACCTTTGGTGACCTTTGGGGTGACCTTTGGTGACCTTTGGGGTGACCTTTGGTGACCTTTGGGGTGACCTTTGGTGACCTTTGGGGTGACCTTTGGTGACCTTTGGGGTGACCTTTGTTGACCTTTGGGGTGACCTTTGGTGACCTTTGGTGACCTTTGGTGACCTTTGGTGACCTTTGGGGTGACCTTTGGTGACCTTTGGTGACCTTTGGTGACCTTTGGGGTGACCTTTGGTGACCTTTGGTGACCTTTGGTGACCTTTGGGGTGACCTTTGGTGACTTTTGGGGTGACCTTTGGTGACCTTTGGGGTGAACTTTGGTGACCTTTGGGGTGACTTTTGGTGACCTTTGGTAACTTTTGGTGACCTTTGGGGTGACCTTTGGGGTGACCTGTGGTGACCTTTGGGGTGACCTTTGGTGACCTTTGGTGACGTTTGGGGTGACCTTTGGTGACCTTTGGGGTGACCTTTGGTGACCTTTGGTGACCTTTGGGGTGATCTTTGGTGACCTTTGGGGTGACCTTTGGTAACTTTTGGTGACCTTTGGGGTGACCTTTGGGGTGACCTGTGGTGACCTTTGGGGTGACCTTTGGTGACCTTCGGTGACCTTTGGTGACCTTTGGTGACCTTTGGGGTGACCTTTGGTGACCTTTGGGATGACCTTTGGTGACCTTTGGGGTGACCTTTGGGGACCTTTGGTGACCTTTGGTGACCTTTGGTGACCTTTGGGGTGACCTTTAGTGACCTTTGGGGTGACCTTTGGTGACCTTTGGTGACCTTTGGGGTGACCTTTGGTGACCTTTGGTGACCTTTGGTGACCTTTGGTGACCTTTGGGGTGACCTTTGGTGACCTGTGGTGACCTTTGGTGACCTTTGCTGACCTTTGGTGACCTTTGGTGACCTTTGGTGACCTTTGGGGTGACCTTTGGTAACCTTTGGGGTGACCTTTGGTGACCTTTGGTGACCTTTGGGGTGACCTTTGGTGACCTTTGGGGTGACCTTTGGTGACCTTTGGGGTGACCTTTGGTGACCTTTGGTGACCTTTGGTGACCTTTGGTGACCTTTGGTGACCTTTGGGGTGACCTTTGGTGACCTTTGGGATGACCTTTGGTGACCTTTGGTGACCTTTGGGGTGACCTTTGGTGACCTTTGGGGTGACCTTTGGTGACCTTTGGGGTGACCTTTGGTGACCTTTGGTGACCTTTGGTGACCTTTGGTGACCTTTGGTGACCTTTGGGGTGACCTTTGGTGACCTTTGGTGACCTTTGGTGACCTTTGGGGTGACCTTTGGTGATCTTTGGGGTGACCTTTGGTGACCTTTGGGGTGACCTTTGGTGGCCTTTGGGGTGACCTTTGGTGACCTTTGGGGTGACCTTCGGTGACCTTTGGTGACCTTTGGTGACCTTTGGTGACCTTTGGGGTGACCTTTGGTGACCTTTGGTGACCTTTGGTGACCTTTGGGGTGACCTTTGGTGACCTTTGGTGACCTTTGGTGACCTTTGGGGTGACCTTTGGTGACTTTTGGGGTGACCTTTGGTGACCTTTGGGGTGATCTTTGGTGACCTTTGGGGTGACTTTTGGTGACCTTTGGTAACTTTTGGTGACCTTTGGGGTGACCTTTGGGGTGACCTGTGGTGACCTTTGGGGTGACCTTTGGTGACCTTTGGTGACGTTTGGGGTGACTTTTGGTGACCTTTGGGGTGACCTTTGGTGACCTTTGGTGACCTTTGGGGTGATCTTTGGTGACCTTTGGGGTGACTTTTGGTGACCTTTGGTAACTTTTGGTGACCTTTGGGGTAACCTGTGGTGACCTTTGGGGTGACCTTTGGTGACCTTCGGTGACCTTTGGTGACCTTTGGTGACCTTTGGTGACCTTTGGGGTGACCTTTGGTGACCTTTGGGGTGACCTTTGGTGACCTTTGGTGACCTTTGGGGTGACCTTTAGTGACCTTTGGGGTGACCTTTGGTGACCTTTGGTGACCTTTGGTGACCTTTGGGGTGACCTTTGGTGACCTTTGGGGTGACCTTTGGTGACCTTTGGTGACCATTGGTGACCTTTGGGGTGACCTTTGGTGACCTTTGGGGTGACCTTTGGTGACCTTTGGTGACCTTTGGTGACCTTTGGTGACCTTTGGGGTGACCTTTAGTGACCTTTGGGGTGACCTTTGGTGACCTTTGGTGACCTTTGGGGTGACCTTTGGTGACCTTTGGTGACCTTTGGTGACCTTTGGTGACCTTTGGGGTGACCTTTGGTGACCTGTGGTGACCTTTGGTGACCTTTGCTGACCTTTGGTGACCTTTGGTGACCTTTGGTGACCTTTGGGGTGACCTTTGGTGACCTTTGGGGTGACCTTTGGTGACCTTTGGTGACCTTTGGGGTGACCTTTGGTGACCTTTGGGGTGACCTTTGGTGACCTTTGGGGTGACCTTTGGTGACCTTTGGTGACCTTTGGTGACCTTTGGTGACCTTTGGGGTGACCTTTGGTGACCTTTGGGATGACCTTTGGTGACCTTTGGTGACCTTTGGGGTGATCTTTGGTGACCTTTGGTGACCTTTGGTGACCTTTGGGGTGACCTTTGGTGACGTTTGGGGTGACCTTTGGTGACTTTTGGGGTGACCATTGGTGACCTTTGGTGACCTTTGGTGACCTTTGGTGACCTTTGGTGACCTTTGGGGTGACCTTTGGTGACCTTTGGTGACCTTTGGTGACCTTTGGGGTGACCTTTGGTGACCTTTGGGGTGACCTTTGGTGACCTTTGGTGACCTTTGGTGACCTTTGGTGACCTTTGGTGACCTTTGGTGACCTTTGGGGTGACCTTTGGTGACCTATGGTGACCTTTGGTGACCTTTGGGGTGACCTTTGGTGACCTTTGGTGACCTTTGGTGACCTTTGGGGTGACCTTTGGTGACCTTTGGGGTGACCTTTGGTGACCTTTGGTGACCATTGGTGACCTTTGGGGTGACCTTTGGTGACCTTTGGGGTGACCTTTGGTGACCTTTGGGGTGACCTTTGGTGACCTTTGGTGACCTTTGATGACCTTTGGTGACCTTTGGGGTGACCTTTAGTGACCTTTGGGGTGACCTTTGGTGACCTTTGGTGACCTTTGCTGACCTTTGGTGACCTTTGGTGACCTTTGGTGACCTTTGGGGTGACCTTTGGTGACCTTTGGGGTGACCTTTGGTGACCTTTGGTGACCTTTGGGGTGACCTTTGGTGACCTTTGGGGTGACCTTTGGTGACCTTTGGGGTGACCTTTGGTGACCTTTGGTGACCTTTGGTGACCTTTGGTGACCTTTGGTGACCTTTGGGGTGACCTTTGGTGACCTTTGGGATGACCTTTGGTGACCTTTGGTGACCTTTGGTGACCTTTGGTGACCTTTGGTGACCTTTGGGGTGACCTTTGGTGACCTTTGGGGTGACCTTTGGTGACCTTTGGTGACCTTTGGGGTGACCTTTGGTGACCTTTGGTGACCTTTGGTGACCTTTGGTGACCTTTGGGGTGACCTTTGGTGACCTGTGCTGACCTTTGGTGACCTTTGCTGACCTTTGGTGACCTTTGGTGACCTTTGGTGACCTTTGGGGTGACCTTTGGTGACCTTTGGGGTGACCTTTGGTGACCTTTGGTGACCTTTGGGGTGACCTTTGGTGACCTTTGGGGTGACCTTTGGTGACCTTTGGGGTGACCTTTGGTGACCTTTGGTGACCTTTGGTGACCTTTGGTGACCTTTGGTGACCTTTGGGGTGACCTTTGGTGACCTTTGGGATGACCTTTGGTGACCTTTGGTGACCTTTGGTGACCTTTGGTGACCTTTGGTGACCTTTGGGGTGACCTTTGGTGACCTTTGGGGTGACCTTTGGTGACCTTTGGGGTGACCTTTGGTGACCTTGGGTGACCTTTGGTGACCTTTGGTGACCTTTGGTGACCTTTGGGTTGACCTTTGGTGACCTTTGGGATGACCTTTGGTGACCTTTGGTGACCTTTGGTGACCTTTGGTGACCTTTGGTGACCTTTGTGGTGACCTTTGGTGACCTTTGGGGTGACCTTTGGTGACCTTTGGTGACCTTTGGGGTGACCTTTGGTGACCTTTGGGGTGACCTTTGGTGACCTTTGGGGTGACCTTTGGTGACCTTTGGTGACCATTGGTGACCTTTGGTGACCTTTGGTGACCTTTGGGGTGACCTTTGGTGACCTTTAGTGACCTTTGGTGACCTTTGGTGACGTTTGGGGTGACCTTTGGTGACCTTTGTGGTGACCTTTGGTGACCTTTGCTGACCTTTGGTGACCTTTGGTGACCTTTGGTGACCTTTGGGGTGACCTTTGGTGACCTTTGGGGTGACCTTTGGTGACCTTTGGTGACCTTTGGGGTGACCTTTGGTGACCTTTGGGGTGACCTTTGGTGACCTTTGGGGTGACCTTTGGTGACCTTTGGTGACCTTTGGTGACCTTTGGTGACCTTTGGGGTGACCTTTGGTGACCTTTGGGATGACCTTTGGTGACCTTTGGTGACCTTTGGTGACCTTTGGTGACCTTTGGGGTGACCTTTGGTGACCTTTGGTGACCTTTGGTGACCTTTGGGGTGACCTTTGGTGACCTTTGGGGTGACCTTTGGTGACCTTTGGGGTGACCTTTGGTGACCTTTGGTGACCTTTGGTGACCTTTGGGGTGACCTTTGGTGACCTTTGGGATGACCTTTGGTGACCTTTGGTGACCTTTGGTGACCTTTGGTGACCTTTGGTGACCTTTGGGGTGACCTTTGGTGACCTTTGGGGTGACCTTTGGTGACCTTTGGTGACCTTTGGAGTGACCTTTGGTGACCTTTGGGGTGACCTTTGGTGACCTTTGGGGTGACCTTTGGTGACCTTTGGTGACCATTGGTGACCTTTGGTGACCTTTGGTGACCTTTGGGGTGACCTTTGGTGACCTTTGGGATGATCTTTGGTGACCTTTGGGGTGACCTTTGGTGACCTTTGGTGACCTTTGGTGACCTTTGGTGACCATTGGTGACCTTTGGGGTGACCTTTGGTGACCTTTGGGGTGACCTTTGGTGACCTTTGGTGACCTTTGGTGACCTTTGGTGACCTTTGGGGTGACCTTTAGTGACCTGTGGTGACCTTTGGTGACCTTTGCTGACCTTTGGTGACCTTTGGTAACCTTTGGTGACCTTTGGGGTGACTTTTGGTGACCTTTGGGGTGACCTTTGGTGACCTTTGGTGACCTTTGGGGTGACCTTTGGTGACCTTTGGGGTGACCTTTGGTGACCTTTGGTGACCTTTGGTGACCTTTGGGGTGACCTTTAGTGACCTGTGGTGACCTTTGGTGACCTTTGCTGACCTTTGGTGACCTTTGGTGACCTTTGGGGTGACCTTTGGTGACCTTTGGGGTGACCTTTGGTGACCTTTGGTGACCTTTGGTGACCTTTGGTGACCTTTGGGGTGACCTTTGGTGACCTTTGGTGACCTTTGGGGTGACCTTTGGTGACCTTTGGTGACCTTTGGTGACCTTTGGTGACCTTTGGTGACCTTTGGTGACCTTTGGTGACCTTTGGGGTGACCTTTGGTGACCTTTGGTGGCCTTTGGTGACCTTAGGGTGACCTTTGGTGACCTTTGGGGTGACCTTTGGTGACCTTTGGGGTGACCTTGGTGACCTTTGGTGACCTTTGGTGACCTTTGGTGACCTTTGGTGACCTTTGGGGTGACCTTTGGTGACCTTTGGGATGACCTTTGGTGACCTTTGGTGACCTTTGGTGACCTTTGGTGACCTTTGGGGTGACCTTTGGTGACCTTTGGGGTGACCTTTGGTGACCTTTGGTGACCTTTGGGGTGACCTTTGGTGACCTTTGGGGTGACCTTTGGTGACCTTTGGGGTGACCTTTGGTGACCTTTGGTGACCATTGGTGACCTTTGGTGACCTTTGGGGTGACCTTTGGTGACCTTTGGGATGACCTTTGGTGACCTTTGGGGTGACCTTTGGTGACCTTTGGTGACCTTTGGTGACCTTTGGTGACCTTTGGTGACCTTTGGGATGACATTTGGTGACCTTTGGGGTAACCTTTGGTGACCTTTGGTGACCTTTGGTGACCTTTGGTGACCATTGGTGACCTTTGGGGTGACCTTTGGTGACCTTTGGGGTGACCTTTGGTGACCTTTGGTGACCTTTGGTGACCTTTGGTGACCTTTGGGGTGACCTTTAGTGACCTTTGGGGTGACCTTTGGTGACCTTTGGTGACCTTTGGGGTGAACTTTGGTGACCTTTGGGGTGACCTTTGGTGACCTTTGGGGTGACCTTTGGTGACCTTTGGGATGACCTTTGGTGACCTTTGGTGACCTTTGGTGACCTTTGGTGACCTTTGGTGACCTTTGGGGTGACCTTTGGTGACCTTTGGTGACCTTTGGTGACCTTTGGGGTGACCTTTGGTGACCTTTGGTGACCATTGGTGACCTTTGGGGTGACCTTTGGTGACCTTTGGGGTGACCTTTGGTGACCTTTGGTGACCTTTGGTGACCTTTGGTGACCTTTGGGGTGACCTTTAGTGACCTTTGGGGTGACTTTTGGTGACCTTTGGTAACTTTTGGTGACCTTTGGGGTGACCTTTGGGGTGACCTGTGGTGACCTTTGGGGTGACCTTTGGTGACGTTTGGGGTGACCTTTGGTGACCTTTGGGGTGACCTTTGGTGACCTTTGGTGACCTTTGGGGTGATCTTTGGTGACCTTTGGGATGACTTTTGGTGACCTTTGGTAACTTTTGGTGACCTTTGGGGTGACCTTTGGGGTGACCTGTGGTGACCTTTGGGGTGACCTTTGGTGACCTTTGGTGACCTTTGGTGACCTTTGGTGACCTTTGGGGTGACCTTTAGTGACCTTTGGGGTGACCTTTGGTGACCTTTGGTGACCTTTGGGGTGACCTTTGGTGACCTTTGGTGACCTTTGGTGACCTTTGGTGACCTTTGGGGTGACCTTTGGTGACCTGTGGTGACCTTTGGTGACCTTTGCTGACCTTTGGTGACCTTTGGTGACCTTTGATGACCTTTGGGGTGACCTTTGGTGAACTTTGGGGTGACCTTTGGTGACCTTTGGTGACCTTTGTGGTGACCTTTGGTGACCTTTGGGGTGACCTTTGGTGACCTTTGGGGTGACCTTTGGTGACCTTTGGTGACCTTTGGTGACCTTTGGTGACCTTTGGTGACCTTTGGGGTGACCTTTGGTGACCTTTGGGATGACCTTTGGTGACCTTTGGTGACCTTTGGTGACCTTTGGAGACCTTTGGTGACCTTTGGGGTGACCTTTGGTGACCTTTGGTGACCTTTGGTGACCTTTTGGGTGACCTTTGGTGACCTTTGGGATGACCTTTGGTGACCTTTGGTGACCTTTGGTGACCTTTGGTGACCTTTGGTGACCTTTGGGGTGACCTTTGGTGACCTTTGGTGACCTTTGGTGACCTTTAGTGACCTTTGGGGTGACCTTTGGTGACCTTTGGTGACCTTTGGTGACCTTTGGGGTGACCTTTGGTGACCTTTGGGGTGACCTTTGGTGACCTTTGGGGTGACCTTTGGTGACCTTTGGGGTGACCTTTGGTGACCTTTGGGGTGACCTTTGGTGACCTTTGGGGTGACCTTTGTTGACCTTTGGGGTGACCTTTGGTGACCTTTGGTGACCTTTGGTGACCTTTGGTGACCTTTGGGGTGACCTTTGGTGACCTTTGGTGACCTTTGGTGACCTTTGGGGTGACCTTTGGTGACCTTTGGTGACCTTTGGTGACCTTTGGGGTGACCTTTGGTGACTTTTGGGGTGACCTTTGGTGACCTTTGGGGTGAACTTTGGTGACCTTTGGGGTGACTTTTGGTGACCTTTGGTAACTTTTGGTGACCTTTGGGGTGACCTTTGGGGTGACCTGTGGTGACCTTTGGGGTGACCTTTGGTGACCTTTGGTGACGTTTGGGGTGACCTTTGGTGACCTTTGGGGTGACCTTTGGTGACCTTTGGTGACCTTTGGGGTGATCTTTGGTGACCTTTGGGGTGACCTTTGGTAACTTTTGGTGACCTTTGGGGTGACCTTTGGGGTGACCTGTGGTGACCTTTGGGGTGACCTTTGGTGACCTTCGGTGACCTTTGGTGACCTTTGGTGACCTTTGGGGTGACCTTTGGTGACCTTTGGGATGACCTTTGGTGACCTTTGGGGTGACCTTTGGGGACCTTTGGTGACCTTTGGTGACCTTTGGTGACCTTTGGGGTGACCTTTAGTGACCTTTGGGGTGACCTTTGGTGACCTTTGGTGACCTTTGGGGTGACCTTTGGTGACCTTTGGTGACCTTTGGTGACCTTTGGTGACCTTTGGGGTGACCTTTGGTGACCTGTGGTGACCTTTGGTGACCTTTGCTGACCTTTGGTGACCTTTGGTGACCTTTGGTGACCTTTGGGGTGACCTTTGGTAACCTTTGGGGTGACCTTTGGTGACCTTTGGTGACCTTTGGGGTGACCTTTGGTGACCTTTGGGGTGACCTTTGGTGACCTTTGGGGTGACCTTTGGTGACCTTTGGTGACCTTTGGTGACCTTTGGTGACCTTTGGTGACCTTTGGGGTGACCTTTGGTGACCTTTGGGATGACCTTTGGTGACCTTTGGTGACCTTTGGGGTGACCTTTGGTGACCTTTGGGGTGACCTTTGGTGACCTTTGGGGTGACCTTTGGTGACCTTTGGTGACCTTTGGTGACCTTTGGTGACCTTTGGTGACCTTTGGGGTGACCTTTGGTGACCTTTGGTGACCTTTGGTGACCTTTGGGGTGACCTTTGGTGATCTTTGGGGTGACCTTTGGTGACCTTTGGGGTGACCTTTGGTGGCCTTTGGGGTGACCTTTGGTGACCTTTGGGGTGACCTTCGGTGACCTTTGGTGACCTTTGGTGACCTTTGGTGACCTTTGGGGTGACCTTTGGTGACCTTTGGTGACCTTTGGTGACCTTTGGGGTGACCTTTGGTGACCTTTGGTGACCTTTGGTGACCTTTGGGGTGACCTTTGGTGACTTTTGGGGTGACCTTTGGTGACCTTTGGGGTGATCTTTGGTGACCTTTGGGGTGACTTTTGGTGACCTTTGGTAACTTTTGGTGACCTTTGGGGTGACCTTTGGGGTGACCTGTGGTGACCTTTGGGGTGACCTTTGGTGACCTTTGGTGACGTTTGGGGTGACTTTTGGTGACCTTTGGGGTGACCTTTGGTGACCTTTGGTGACCTTTGGGGTGATCTTTGGTGACCTTTGGGGTGACTTTTGGTGACCTTTGGTAACTTTTGGTGACCTTTGGGGTAACCTGTGGTGACCTTTGGGGTGACCTTTGGTGACCTTCGGTGACCTTTGGTGACCTTTGGTGACCTTTGGTGACCTTTGGGGTGACCTTTGGTGACCTTTGGGGTGACCTTTGGTGACCTTTGGTGACCTTTGGGGTGACCTTTAGTGACCTTTGGGGTGACCTTTGGTGACCTTTGGTGACCTTTGGTGACCTTTGGGGTGACCTTTGGTGACCTTTGGGGTGACCTTTGGTGACCTTTGGTGACCATTGGTGACCTTTGGGGTGACCTTTGGTGACCTTTGGGGTGACCTTTGGTGACCTTTGGTGACCTTTGGTGACCTTTGGTGACCTTTGGGGTGACCTTTAGTGACCTTTGGGGTGACCTTTGGTGACCTTTGGTGACCTTTGGGGTGACCTTTGGTGACCTTTGGTGACCTTTGGTGACCTTTGGTGACCTTTGGGGTGACCTTTGGTGACCTGTGGTGACCTTTGGTGACCTTTGCTGACCTTTGGTGACCTTTGGTGACCTTTGGTGACCTTTGGGGTGACCTTTGGTGACCTTTGGGGTGACCTTTGGTGACCTTTGGTGACCTTTGGGGTGACCTTTGGTGACCTTTGGGGTGACCTTTGGTGACCTTTGGGGTGACCTTTGGTGACCTTTGGTGACCTTTGGTGACCTTTGGTGACCTTTGGGGTGACCTTTGGTGACCTTTGGGATGACCTTTGGTGACCTTTGGTGACCTTTGGGGTGATCTTTGGTGACCTTTGGTGACCTTTGGTGACCTTTGGGGTGACCTTTGGTGACGTTTGGGGTGACCTTTGGTGACTTTTGGGGTGACCATTGGTGACCTTTGGTGACCTTTGGTGACCTTTGGTGACCTTTGGTGACCTTTGGGGTGACCTTTGGTGACCTTTGGTGACCTTTGGTGACCTTTGGGGTGACCTTTGGTGACCTTTGGGGTGACCTTTGGTGACCTTTGGTGACCTTTGGTGACCTTTGGTGACCTTTGGTGACCTTTGGTGACCTTTGGGGTGACCTTTGGTGACCTATGGTGACCTTTGGTGACCTTTGGGGTGACCTTTGGTGACCTTTGGTGACCTTTGGTGACCTTTGGGGTGACCTTTGGTGACCTTTGGGGTGACCTTTGGTGACCTTTGGTGACCATTGGTGACCTTTGGGGTGACCTTTGGTGACCTTTGGGGTGACCTTTGGTGACCTTTGGGGTGACCTTTGGTGACCTTTGGTGACCTTTGATGACCTTTGGTGACCTTTGGGGTGACCTTTAGTGACCTTTGGGGTGACCTTTGGTGACCTTTGGTGACCTTTGATGACCTTTGGTGACCTTTGGTGACCTTTGGTGACCTTTGGTGACCTTTGGGGTGACCTTTAGTGACCTTTGGGGTGACCTTTGGTGACCTTTGGTGACCTTTGGGGTGACCTTTGGTGACCTTTGGTGACCTTTGGTGACCTTTGGTGACCTTTGGGGTGACCTTTGGTGACCTGTGGTGACCTTTGGTGAACTTTGCTGACCTTTGGTGACCTTTGGTGACCTTTGGTGACCTTTGGGGTGACCTTTGGTGACCTTTGGGGTGACCTTTGGTGACCTTTGGTGACCTTTGGGGTGACCTTTGGTGACCTTTGGGGTGACCTTTGGTGACCTTTGGGGTGACCTTTGGTGACCTTTGGTGACCTTTGGTGACCTTTGGTGACCTTTGGGGTGACCTTTGGTGACCTTTGGGATGACCTTTGGTGACCTTTGGTGACCTTTGGTGACCTTTGGGGTGATCTTTGGTGACCTTTGGTGACCATTGGTGACCTTTGGGGTGACCTTTGGTGACCTTTGGGGTGACCTTTGGTGACCTTTGGTGACCTTTGGTGACCTTTGGTGACCTTTGGGGTGACCTTTAGTGACCTTTGGGGTGACCTTTGGTGACCTTTGGTGACCTTTGGGGTGACCTTTGGTGACCTTTGGTGACCTTTGGTGACCTTTGGTGACCTTTGGGGTGACCTTTGGTGACCTGTGGTGACCTTTGGTGACCTTTGCTGACCTTTGGTGACCTTTGGTGACCTTTGGCGACCTTTGGGGTGACCTTTGGTGACCTTTGGGGTGACCTTTGGTGACCTTTGGTGACCTTTGGGGTGACCTTTGGTGACCTTTGGGGTGACCTTTGGTGACCTTTGGGGTGACCTTTGGTGACCTTTGGTGACCTTTGGTGACCTTTGGAGACCTTTGGTGACCTTTGGGGTGACCTTTGGTGACCTTTGGGATGACCTTTGGTGACCTTTGGTGACCTTTGGTGACCTTTGGTGACCTTTGGTGACCTTTGGTGACCTTTGGGGTGACCTTTGGTGACCTTTGGTGACCTTTGGTGACCTTTGGGGTGACCTTTGGTGACCTTTGGGGTGACCTTTGGTGACCTTTGGGGTGACCTTTGGTGACCTTTGGTGACCTTTGGTGACCTTTGGTGACCTTTGGGGTGACCTTTGGTGACCTTTGGGATGACCTTTGGTGACCTTTGGTGACCTTTGGTGACCTTTGGGGTGACCTTTGGTGACCTTTGGGGTGACCTTTGGTGACCTTTGGTGACCTTTGGTGACCTTTGGGGTGACCTTTGGTGACCTTTGGGGTGACCTTTGGTGACCTTTGGGGTGACCTTTGGTGACCTTTGGTGACCTTTGGTGACCTTTGGTGACAATTGGGGTGACCTTTGGTGACCTTTGGGATGACCTTTGGTGACCTTTGGTGACCTTTGGTGACCTTTGGTGACCTTTGGTGACCTTTGGGGTGACCTTTGGTGACCTTTGGTGACCTTTGGTGACCTTTGGGGTGACCTTTGGTGACCTTTGGGGTGACCTTTGGTGACCTTTGGGGTGACCTTTGGTGACCTTTGGTGACCTTTGGTGACCTTTGGGGTGACCTTTGGTGACCTTTGGGATGACCTTTGGTGACCTTTGGTGACCTTTGGTGACCTTTGGTGACCTTTGGTGACCTTTGGGGTGACCTTTGGTGACCTTTGGGGTGACCTTTGGTGACCTTTGGTGACCTTTGGAGTGACCTTTGGTGACCTTTGGGGTGACCTTTGGTGACCTTTGGGGTGACCTTTGGTGACCTTTGGTGACCATTGGTGACCTTTGGTGACCTTTGGTGACCTTTGGGGTGACCTTTGGTGACCTTTGGGATGACCTTTGGTGACCTTTGGGGTGACCTTTGGTGACCTTTGGTGACCTTTGGTGACCTTTGGTGACCATTGGTGACCTTTGGGGTGACCTTTGGTGACCTTTGGGGTGACCTTTGGTGACCTTTGGTGACCTTTGGTGACCTTTGGTGACCTTTGGGGTGACCTTTAGTGACCTGTGGTGACCTTTGGTGACCTTTGCTGACCTTTGGTGACCTTTGGTAACCTTTGGTGACCTTTGGGGTGACTTTTGGTGACCTTTGGGGTGACCTTTGGTGACCTTTGGTGACCTTTGGGGTGACCTTTGGTGACCTTTGGGGTGACCTTTGGTGACCTTTGGTGACCTTTGGTGACCTTTGGGGTGACCTTTAGTGACCTGTGGTGACCTTTGGTGACCTTTGCTGACCTTTGGTGACCTTTGGTGACCTTTGGGGTGACCTTTGGTGACCTTTGGGGTGACCTTTGGTGACCTTTGGTGACCTTTGGTGACCTTTGGTGACCTTTGGGGTGACCTTTGGTGACCTTTGGTGACCTTTGGGGTGACCTTTGGTGACCTTTGGTGACCTTTGGTTACCTTTGGTGACCTTTGGTGACCTTTGGTGACCTTTGGTGACCTTTGGGGTGACCTTTGGTGACCTTTGGTGACCTTTGGTGACCTTTGGGGTGACCTTTGGTGACCTTTGGGGTGACCTTTGGTGACCTTTGGGGTGACCTTGGTGACCTTTGGTGACCTTTGGTGACCTTTGGTGACCTTTGGTGACCTTTGGGGTGACCTTTGGTGACCTTTGGGATGACCTTTGGTGACCTTTGGTGACCTTTGGTGACCTTTGGTGACCTTTGGTGACCTTTGGGGTGACCTTTGGTGACCTTTGGGGTGACCTTTGGTGACCTTTGGTGACCTTTGGGGTGACCTTTGGTGACCTTTGGGGTGACCTTTGGTGACCTTTGGGGTGACCTTTGGTGACCTTTGGTGACCATTGGTGACCTTTGGTGACCTTTGGTGACCTTTGGGGTGACCTTTGGTGACCTTTGGGATGACCTTTGGTGACCTTTGGGGTGACCTTTGGTGACCTTTGGTGACCTTTGGTGACCTTTGGTGACCTTTGGTGACCTTTGGGATGACATTTGGTGACCTTTGGGGTAACCTTTGGTGACCTTTGGTGACCTTTGGTGACCTTTGGTGACCATTGGTGACCTTTGGGGTGACCTTTGGTGACCTTTGGGGTGACCTTTGGTGACCTTTGGTGACCTTTGGTGACCTTTGGTGACCTTTGGGGTGACCTTTAGTGACCTTTGGGGTGACCTTTGGTGACCTTTGGTGACCTTTGGGGTGAACTTTGGTGACCTTTGGGGTGACCTTTGGTGACCTTTGGGGTGACCTTTGGTGACCTTTGGGATGACCTTTGGTGACCTTTGGTGACCTTTGGTGACCTTTGGTGACCTTTGGTGACCTTTGGGGTGACCTTTGGTGACCTTTGGTGACCTTTGGTGACCTTTGGGGTGACCTTTGGTGACCTTTGGTGACCATTGGTGACCTTTGGGGTGACCTTTGGTGACCTTTGGGGTGACCTTTGGTGACCTTTGGTGACCTTTGGTGACCTTTGGTGACCTTTGGGGTGACCTTTAGTGACCTTTGGGGTGACTTTTGGTGACCTTTGGTAACTTTTGGTGACCTTTGGGGTGACCTTTGGGGTGACCTGTGGTGACCTTTGGGGTGACCTTTGGTGACGTTTGGGGTGACCTTTGGTGACCTTTGGGGTGACCTTTGGTGACCTTTGGTGACCTTTGGGGTGATCTTTGGTGACCTTTGGGGTGACTTTTGGTGACCTTTGGTAACTTTTGGTGACCTTTGGGGTGACCTTTGGGGTGACCTGTGGTGACCTTTGGGGTGACCTTTGGTGACCTTTGGTGACCTTTGGTGACCTTTGGTGACCTTTGGGGTGACCTTTAGTGACCTTTGGGGTGACCTTTGGTGACCTTTGGTGACCTTTGGGGTGACCTTTGGTGACCTTTGGTGACCTTTGGTGACCTTTGGTGACCTTTGGGGTGACCTTTGGTGACCTGTGGTGACCTTTGGTGACCTTTGCTGACCTTTGGTGACCTTTGGTGACCTTTGATGACCTTTGGGGTGACCTTTGGTGAACTTTGGGGTGACCTTTGGTGACCTTTGGTGACCTTTGTGGTGACCTTTGGTGACCTTTGGGGTGACCTTTGGTGACCTTTGGGGTGACCTTTGGTGACCTTTGGTGACCTTTGGTGACCTTTGGTGACCTTTGGTGACCTTTGGGGTGACCTTTGGTGACCTTTGGGATGACCTTTGGTGACCTTTGGTGACCTTTGGTGACCTTTGGAGACCTTTGGTGACCTTTGGGGTGACCTTTGGTGACCTTTGGTGACCTTTGGTGACCTTTTGGGTGACCTTTGGTGACCTTTGGGATGACCTTTGGTGACCTTTGGTGACCTTTGGTGACCTTTGGTGACCTTTGGTGACCTTTGGGGTGACCTTTGGTGACCTTTGGTGACCTTTGGTGACCTTTGGTGACCTTTGGGGTGACCTTTGGTGACCTTTGGTGACCTTTGGTGACCTTTGGGGTGACCTTTGGTGACCTTTGGGGTGACCTTTGGTGACCTTTGGGGTGACCTTTGGTGACCTTTGGGGTGACCTTTGGTGACCTTTGGGGTGACCTTTGGTGACCTTTGGGGTGACCTTTGTTGACCTTTGGGGTGACCTTTGGTGACCTTTGGTGACCTTTGGTGACCTTTGGTGACCTTTGGGGTGACCTTTGGTGACCTTTGGTGACCTTTGGTGACCTTTGGGGTGACCTTTGGTGACCTTTGGTGACCTTTGGTGACCTTTGGGGTGACCTTTGGTGACTTTTGGGGTGACCTTTGGTGACCTTTGGGGTGAACTTTGGTGACCTTTGGGGTGACTTTTGGTGACCTTTGGTAACTTTTGGTGACCTTTGGGGTGACCTTTGGGGTGACCTGTGGTGACCTTTGGGGTGACCTTTGGTGACCTTTGGTGACGTTTGGGGTGACCTTTGGTGACCTTTGGGGTGACCTTTGGTGACCTTTGGTGACCTTTGGGGTGATCTTTGGTGACCTTTGGGGTGACCTTTGGTAACTTTTGGTGACCTTTGGGGTGACCTTTGGGGTGACCTGTGGTGACCTTTGGGGTGACCTTTGGTGACCTTCGGTGACCTTTGGTGACCTTTGGTGACCTTTGGGGTGACCTTTGGTGACCTTTGGGATGACCTTTGGTGACCTTTGGGGTGACCTTTGGGGACCTTTGGTGACCTTTGGTGACCTTTGGTGACCTTTGGGGTGACCTTTAGTGACCTTTGGGGTGACCTTTGGTGACCTTTGGTGACCTTTGGGGTGACCTTTGGTGACCTTTGGTGACCTTTGGTGACCTTTGGTGACCTTTGGGGTGACCTTTGGTGACCTGTGGTGACCTTTGGTGACCTTTGCTGACCTTTGGTGACCTTTGGTGACCTTTGGTGACCTTTGGGGTGACCTTTGGTGACCTTTGGGGTGACCTTTGGTGACCTTTGGTGACCTTTGGGGTGACCTTTGGTGACCTTTGGGGTGACCTTTGGTGACCTTTGGGGTGACCTTTGGTGACCTTTGGTGACCTTTGGTGACCTTTGGTGACCTTTGGTGACCTTTGGGGTGACCTTTGGTGACCTTTGGGATGACCTTTGGTGACCTTTGGTGACCTTTGGGGTGACCTTTGGTGACCTTTGGGGTGACCTTTGGTGACCTTTGGGGTGACCTTTGGTGACCTTTGGTGACCTTTGGTGACCTTTGGTGACCTTTGGTGACCTTTGGGGTGACCTTTGGTGACCTTTGGTGACCTTTGGTGACCTTTGGGGTGACCTTTGGTGATCTTTGGGGTGACCTTTGGTGACCTTTGGGGTGACCTTTGGTGGCCTTTGGGGTGACCTTTGGTGACCTTTGGGGTGACCTTCGGTGACCTTTGGTGACCTTTGGTGACCTTTGGTGACCTTTGGGGTGACCTTTGGTGACCTTTGGTGACCTTTGGTGACCTTTGGGGTGACCTTTGGTGACCTTTGGTGACCTTTGGTGACCTTTGGGGTGACCTTTGGTGACTTTTGGGGTGACCTTTGGTGACCTTTGGGGTGATCTTTGGTGACCTTTGGGGTGACTTTTGGTGACCTTTGGTAACTTTTGGTGACCTTTGGGGTGACCTTTGGGGTGACCTGTGGTGACCTTTGGGGTGACCTTTGGTGACCTTTGGTGACGTTTGGGGTGACTTTTGGTGACCTTTGGGGTGACCTTTGGTGACCTTTGGTGACCTTTGGGGTGATCTTTGGTGACCTTTGGGGTGACTTTTGGTGACCTTTGGTAACTTTTGGTGACCTTTGGGGTAACCTGTGGTGACCTTTGGGGTGACCTTTGGTGACCTTCGGTGACCTTTGGTGACCTTTGGTGACCTTTGGTGACCTTTGGGGTGACCTTTGGTGACCTTTGGGGTGACCTTTGGTGACCTTTGGTGACCTTTGGGGTGACCTTTAGTGACCTTTGGGGTGACCTTTGGTGACCTTTGGTGACCTTTGGTGACCTTTGGGGTGACCTTTGGTGACCTTTGGGGTGACCTTTGGTGACCTTTGGTGACCATTGGTGACCTTTGGGGTGACCTTTGGTGACCTTTGGGGTGACCTTTGGTGACCTTTGGTGACCTTTGGTGACCTTTGGTGACCTTTGGGGTGACCTTTAGTGACCTTTGGGGTGACCTTTGGTGACCTTTGGTGACCTTTGGGGTGACCTTTGGTGACCTTTGGTGACCTTTGGTGACCTTTGGTGACCTTTGGGGTGACCTTTGGTGACCTGTGGTGACCTTTGGTGACCTTTGCTGACCTTTGGTGACCTTTGGTGACCTTTGGTGACCTTTGGGGTGACCTTTGGTGACCTTTGGGGTGACCTTTGGTGACCTTTGGTGACCTTTGGGGTGACCTTTGGTGACCTTTGGGGTGACCTTTGGTGACCTTTGGGGTGACCTTTGGTGACCTTTGGTGACCTTTGGTGACCTTTGGTGACCTTTGGGGTGACCTTTGGTGACCTTTGGGATGACCTTTGGTGACCTTTGGTGACCTTTGGGGTGATCTTTGGTGACCTTTGGTGACCTTTGGTGACCTTTGGGGTGACCTTTGGTGACCTTTGGGGTGACCTTTGGTGACTTTTGGGGTGACCATTGGTGACCTTTGGTGACCTTTGGTGACCTTTGGTGACCTTTGGTGACCTTTGGGGTGACCTTTGGTGACCTTTGGTGACCTTTGGTGACCTTTGGGGTGACCTTTGGTGACCTTTGGGGTGACCTTTGGTGACCTTTGGTGACCTTTGGTGACCTTTGGTGACCTTTGGTGACCTTTGGTGACCTTTGGGGTGACCTTTGGTGACCTATGGTGACCTTTGGTGACCTTTGGGGTGACCTTTGGTGACCTTTGGTGACCTTTGGTGACCTTTGGGGTGACCTTTGGTGACCTTTGGGGTGACCTTTGGTGACCTTTGGTGACCATTGGTGACCTTTGGGGTGACCTTTGGTGACCTTTGGGGTGACCTTTGGTGACCTTTGGGGTGACCTTTGGTGACCTTTGGTGACCTTTGATGACCTTTGGTGACCTTTGGGGTGACCTTTAGTGACCTTTGGGGTGACCTTTGGTGACCTTTGGTGACCTTTGATGACCTTTGGTGACCTTTGGTGACCTTTGGTGACCTTTGGTGACCTTTGGGGTGACCTTTAGTGACCTTTGGGGTGACCTTTGGTGACCTTTGGTGACCTTTGGGGTGACCTTTGGTGACCTTTGGTGACCTTTGGTGACCTTTGGTGACCTTTGGGGTGACCTTTGGTGACCTGTGGTGACCTTTGGTGAACTTTGCTGACCTTTGGTGACCTTTGGTGACCTTTGGTGACCTTTGGGGTGACCTTTGGTGACCTTTGGGGTGACCTTTGGTGACCTTTGGTGACCTTTGGGGTGACCTTTGGTGACCTTTGGGGTGACCTTTGGTGACCTTTGGGGTGACCTTTGGTGACCTTTGGTGACCTTTGGTGACCTTTGGTGACCTTTGGGGTGACCTTTGGTGACCTTTGGGATGACCTTTGGTGACCTTTGGTGACCTTTGGTGACCTTTGGGGTGATCTTTGGTGACCTTTGGTGACCATTGGTGACCTTTGGGGTGACCTTTGGTGACCTTTGGGGTGACCTTTGGTGACCTTTGGTGACCTTTGGTGACCTTTGGTGACCTTTGGGGTGACCTTTAGTGACCTTTGGGGTGACCTTTGGTGACCTTTGGTGACCTTTGGGGTGACCTTTGGTGACCTTTGGTGACCTTTGGTGACCTTTGGTGACCTTTGGGGTGACCTTTGGTGACCTGTGGTGACCTTTGGTGACCTTTGCTGACCTTTGGTGACCTTTGGTGACCTTTGGCGACCTTTGGGGTGACCTTTGGTGACCTTTGGGGTGACCTTTGGTGACCTTTGGTGACCTTTGGGGTGACCTTTGGTGACCTTTGGGGTGACCTTTGGTGACCTTTGGGGTGACCTTTGGTGACCTTTGGTGACCTTTGGTGACCTTTGGAGACCTTTGGTGACCTTTGGGGTGACCTTTGGTGACCTTTGGGATGACCTTTGGTGACCTTTGGTGACCTTTGGTGACCTTTGGTGACCTTTGGTGACCTTTGGTGACCTTTGGGGTGACCTTTGGTGACCTTTGGTGACCTTTGGTGACCTTTGGGGTGACCTTTGGTGACCTTTGGGGTGACCTTTGGTGACCTTTGGGGTGACCTTTGGTGACCTTTGGTGACCTTTGGTGACCTTTGGTGACCTTTGGTGACCTTTGGGGTGACCTTTGGTGACCTTTGGGAAGACCTTTGGTGACCTTTGGTGACCTTTGGTGACCTTTGGTGACCTTTGGGGTGACCTTTGGTGACCTTTGGGGTGACCTTTGGTGACCTTTGGTGACCTTTGGTGACCTTTGGGGTGACCTTTGGTGACCTTTGGGGTGACCTTTGGTGACCTTTGGGGTGACCTTTGGTGACCTTTGGTGACCTTTGGTGACCTTTGGTGACCTTTGGGGTGACCTTTGGTGACCTTTGGGATGACCTTTGGTGACCTTTGGTGACCTTTGGTGACCTTTGGTGACCTTTGGGGTGACCTTTGGTGACCTTTGGGGTGACCTTTGGTGACCTTTGGTGACCTTTGGGGTGACCTTTGGTGACCTTTGGGGTGACTTTTGGTGACCTTTGGGATGACCTTTGGTGACCTTTGGTGACCTTTGGTGACCTTTGGTGACCTTTGGTGACCTTTGGGGTGACCTTTGGTGACCTTTGGTGACCTTTGGTGACCTTTGGGGTGACCTTTGGTGACCTTTGGTGACCTTTGGTGACCTTTGGGGTGACCTTTGGTGACTTTTGGGGTGACCTTTGGTGACCTTTGGGGTGATCTTTGGTGACCTTTGGGGTGACTTTTGGTGACCTTTGGTAACTTTTGGTGACCTTTGGGGTGACCTTTGGGGTGACCTGTGGTGACCTTTGGGGTGACCTTTGGTGACCTTTGGTGACGTTTGGGGTGACCTTTGGTGACCTTTGGGGTGACCTTTGGTGACCTTTGGTGACCTTTGGGGTGATCTTTGGTGACCTTTGGGGTGACTTTTGGTGACCTTTGGTAACTTTTGGTGACCTTTGGGGTGACCTTTGGGGTGACCTGTGGTGACCTTTGGGGTGACCTTTGGTGACCTTCGGTGACCTTTGGTTACCTTTGGTGACCTTTGGTGACCTTTGGGGTGACTTTTGGTGACCTTTGGTAACTTTTGGTGACCTTTGGGGTGACCTTTGGGGTGACCTGTGGTGACCTTTGGGGTGAACTTTGGTGACCTTTGGTGACCTTTGGTGACCTTTGGGGTGTCCTTTGGTGACCTTTGGGGTGACCTTTGGTGACCTTTGGTGACCATTGGTGACCTTTGGGGTGACCTTTGGTGACCTTTGGGGTGACCTTTGGTGACCTTTGGTGACCTTTGGTGACCTTTGGTGACCTTTGGGGTGACCTTAAGTGACCTTTGGGGTGACCTTTGGTTACCTTTGGTGACCTTTGGGGTGACCTTTGGTGACCTTTAGTGACCTTTGGTGACCTTTGGTGACCTTTGGGGTGACCTTTGGTGACCTGTGGTGACCTTTGGTAACCTTTGCTGACCTTTGGTGACCTTTGGTGACCTTTGGTGACCTTTGGTGACCTTTGGGGTGACCTTTGGTGACCTTTGGGGTGACCTTTGGGGACCTTTGGTGACCTTTGGGGTGACCTTTGGTGAAATTTGGGGTGACCTTTGGTGACCTTTGGGGTGACCTTTGGTGACCTTTGGTGACCTTTGGTGACCTTTGGTGACCTTTGGTGACCTTTGGGGTGACCTTTGGTGACCTTTGGGATGACCTTTGGTGACCTTTGGTGACCTTTGGTGACCTTTGGTGACCTTTGGGGTGACCTTTGGTGACCTTTGGTGACCTTTGGTGACCTTTGGGGTGACCTTTGGTGACCTTTGGGGTGACCTTTGGTGACCTTTGGGGTGACCTTTGGTGACCTTTGGTGACCTTTGGTGACCTTTGGTGACCTTTGGTGACCTTTGGGGTGACCTTTGGTGACCTTTGGTGACCTTTGGTGACCTTTGGGGTGACCTTTGGTGACCTTTGGGGTGACCTTTGGTGACCTTTGGGGTGACCTTTGGTGACCTTTGGTGACCTTTGGTGACCTTTGGTGACCTTTGGGGTGACCTTTGGTGACCTTTGGGATGACCTTTGGTGACCTTTGGTGACCTTTGGTGACCTTTGGTGACCTTTGGTGACCTTTGGGGTGACCTTTGGTGACCTTTGGGGTGACCTTTGGTGACCTTTGGTGACCTTTGGGGTGACCTTTGGTGACCTTTGGGGTGACCTTTGGTGACCTTTGGTGACCTTTGGTGACCTTTGGTGACCTTTGGTGACCTTTGGTGACCTTTGGGGTGACCTTTGGTGACCTTTGGGATGACCTTTGGTGACCTTTGGTGACCTTTGGTGACCTTTGGTGACCTTTGGTGACCTTTGGGGTGACCTTTGGCGACCTTTGGTGACCTTTGGTGACCTTTGGGGTGACCTTTGGTGACCTTTGGTGACCTTTGGTGACCTTTGGGGTGACCTTTGGTGACTTTTGGGGTGACCTTTGGTGACCTTTGGGGTGATCTTTGGTGACCTTTGGGGTGACTTTTGGTGACCTTTGGTAAATTTTGGTGACCTTTGGGGTGACCTTTGGGGTGACCTGTGGTGACCTTTGGGGTGACCTTTGGTGACCTTTGGTGACGTTTGGGGTGACCTTTGGTGACCTTTGGGGTGACCTTTGGTGACCTTTGGTGACCTTTGGGGTGATCTTTGGTGACCTTTGGGGTGACTTTTGGTGACCTTTGTAAACTTTTGGTGACCTTTGGGGTGACCTTTGGGGTGACCTGTGGTGACCTTTGGGGTGACCTTTGGTGACCTTTGGTGACCTTTGGTGACCTTTGGTGACCTTTGGTGACCTTTGGGGTGACCTTTAGTGACCTTTGGGGTGACCTTTGGTGACCTTTGGTGACCTTTGGGGTGACCTTTGGTGACCTTTGGTGACCTTTGGTGACCTTTGGTGACCTTTGGGGTGACCTTTGGTGACCTGTGGTGACCTTTGGTGACCTTTGCTGACCTTTGGTGACCATTGGTGACCTTTGGTGACCTTTGGGGTGACCTTTGGTGACCTTTGGGGTGACCTTTGGTGACCTTTGGTGACCTTTGGGGTGACCTTTGGTGACCTTTGGTGACCTTTGGTGACCTTTGGGGTGACCTTTGGTGACCTTTGGGGTGACCTTTGGTGACCTTTGGGGTGACCTTTGGTGACCTTTGGTGACCTTTGGTGACCTTTGGTGACCTTTGGTGACCTTTGGGGTGACCTTTGGTGACCTTTGGGATGACCTTTGGTGACCTTTGGTGACCTTTGGTGACCTTTGGTGACCTTTGGGGTGACCTTTGGTGACCTTTGGGGTGCCCTTTGGTGACCTTTGGTGACCTTTGGGGTGACCTTTGGTGACCTTTGGGGTGACCTTTGGTGACCTTTGGGGTGACCTTTGGTGACCTTTGGTGACCATTGGTGACCTTTGGTGACCTTTGGTGACCTTTGGGGTGACCTTTGGTGACCTTTGGGATGACCTTTGGTGACCTTTGGGGTGACCTTTGGTGACCTTTGGTGACCTTTGGTGACCTTTGGTGACCATTGGTGACCATTGGTGACCTTTGGGGTGACCTTTGGTGACCTTTGGGGTGACCTTTGGTGACCTTTGGTGACCTTTGGTGACCTTTGGTGACCTTTGGGGTGACCTTTAGTGACCTTTGGGGTGACCTTTGGTGACCTTTGGTGACCTTTGGGGTGACCTTTGGTGACCTTTGGTGACCTTTGGTGACCTTTGGTGACCTTTGGGGTGACCTTTGGTGACCTGTGGTGACCTTTGGTGACCTTTGCTGACCTTTGGTGACCTTTGGTGACCTTTGGTGACCTTTGGGGTGACCTTTGGTGACCTTTGGGGTGACCTTTGGTGACCTTTGGTGACCTTTGGGGTGACCTTTGGTGACCTTTGGGGTGACCTTTGGTGACCTTTGGTGACCTTTGGTGACCTTTGGTGACCTTTGGTGACCTTTGGGGTGACCTTTGGTGACCTTTGGGATGACCTTTGGTGACCTTTGGTGACCTTTGGTGACCTTTGGTGACCTTTGGGGTGACCTTTGGTAACCTTTGGTGACCTTTGGGGTGACCTTTGGTGACCTTTGGGGTGACCTTTGGTGAGCTTTGGGGTGACCTTTGGTGACCTTTGGTGACCTTTGGTGACCTTTGGTGACCTTTGGTGACCTTTGGGGTGACCTTTGGTGACCTTTGGGATGACCTTTGGTGACCTTTGGTGACCTTTGGTGACCTTTGGTGACCTTTGGTGACCTTTGGGGTGACCTTTGGTGACCTTTGGTGACCTTTGGTGACCTTTGGGGTGACCTTTGGTGACCTTTGGGGTGACCTTTGGTGACCTTTGGGGTGACCTTTGGTGACCTTTGGTGACCTTTGCTGACCTTTGGTGACCTTTGGTGACCTTTGGGGTGACCTTTGGTGACCTTTGGGATGACCTTTGGTGACCTTTGGTGACCTTTGGTGACCTTTGGGGTGACCTTTGGTGACCTTTGGGGTGACCTTTGGTGACCTTTGGTGACCTTTGGGGTGACCTTTGGTGACCTTTGGGGTGACCTTTGGGGTGACCTTTGGTGACCTTTGGTGACCTTTGGTGACCTTTGGTGACCTTTGGTGACCTTTGGTGACCTTTGGTGACCTTTGGGGTGACCTTTGGTGACCTTTGGGATGACCTTTGGTGACCTTTGGTGACCTTTGGTGACCTTTGGTGACCTTTGGTGACCTTTGGGGTGACCTTTGGTGACCTTTGGTGACCTTTGGTGACCTTTGGGGTGACCTTTGGTAACCTTTGGGGTGACCTTTGGTGACCTTTGGGGTGACCTTTGGTGACCTTTGGTGACCTTTGGTGACCTTTGGTGACCTTTGGTGACCTTTGGGGTGACCTTTGGTGACCTTTGGGATGACCTTTGGTGACCTTTGGTGACCTTTGGTGACCTTTGGTGACCTTTGGTGACCTTTGGGGTGACCTTTGGTGACCTTTGGGGTGACCTTTGGTGACCTTTGGTGACCTTTGGGGTGACCTTTGGTGACCTTTGGGGTGACCTTTGGTGACCTTTGGGGTGACCTTTGGTGACCTTTGGTGACCATTGGTGACCTTTGGGGTGACCTTTGGTGACCTTTGGGGTGACCTTTGGTGACCTTTGGTGACCTTTGGTGACCTTTGGTGACCTTTGGGGTGACCTTTAGTGACCTTTGGGGTGACCTTTGGTGACCTTTGGTGACCTTTGGTGACCTTTGGTGACCTTTGGGGTGACCTTTGGTGACCTGTGGTGACCTTTGGTGACCTTTGCTGACCTTTGGTGACCTTTGGTGACCTTTGGTGACCTTTGGGGTGACCTTTGGTGACCTTTGGGGTGACCTTTGGTGACCTTTGGTGACCTTTGGGGTGACCTTTGGTGACCTTTGGGGTGACCTTTGGTGACCTTTGGGGTGACCTTTGGTGACCTTTGGTGACCTTTGGTGACCTTTGGTGACCTTTGGTGACCTTTGGGGTGACCTTTGGTGACCTTTGGGATGACCTTTGGTGACCTTTGGTGACCTTTGGTGACCTTTGGTGACCTTTGGTGACCTTTGGGGTGACCTTTGGTGACCTTTGGGGTGACCTTTGGTGACCTTTGGTGACCTTTGGGGTGACCTTTGGTGACCTTTGGTGACCTTTGGTGACCTTTGGTGACCTTTGGGGTGACCTTTGGTGACCTGTGGTGACCTTTGGTGACCTTTGCTGACCTTTGGTGACCTTTGGTGACCTTTGGTGACCTTTGGGGTGACCTTTGGTGACCTTTGGGGTGACCTTTGGTGACCTTTGGTGACCTTTGGGGTGACCTTTGGTGACCTTTGGGGTGACCTTTGGTGACCTTTGGGGTGACCTTTGGTGACCTTTGGTGACCTTTGGTGACCTTTGGTGACCTTTGGTGACCTTTGGGGTGACCTTTGGTGACCTTTGGGATGACCTTTGGTGACCTTTGGTGACCTTTGGTGACCTTTGGTGACCTTTGGTGACCTTTGGGGTGACCTTTGGTGACCTTTGGGGTGACCTTTGGTGACCTTTGGGGTGACCTTTGGTGACCTTGGGTGACCTTTGGTGACCTTTGGTGACCTTTGGTGACCTTTGGGGTGACCTTTGGTGACCTTTGGGATGACCTTTGGTGACCTTTGGTGACCTTTGGTGACCTTTGGTGACCTTTGGTGACCTTTGGGGTGACCTTTGGTGACCTTTGGGGTGACCTTTGGTGACCTTTGGTGACCTTTGGGGTGACCTTTGGTGACCTTTGGGGTGACCTTTGGTGACCTTTGGGGTGACCTTTGGTGACCTTTGGTGACCATTGGTGACCTTTGGTGACCTTTGGTGACCTTTGGGGTGACCTTTGGTGACCTTTAGTGACCTTTGGTGACCTTTGGTGACGTTTGGGGTGACCTTTGGTGACCTTTGTGGTGACCTTTGGTGACCTTTGCTGACCTTTGGTGACCTTTGGTGACCTTTGGTGACCTTTGGGGTGACCTTTGGTGACCTTTGGGGTGACCTTTGGTGACCTTTGGTGACCTTTGGGGTGACCTTTGGTGACCTTTGGGGTGACCTTTGGTGACCTTTGGGGTGACCTTTGGTGACCTTTGGTGACCTTTGGTGACCTTTGGTGACCTTTGGGGTGACCTTTGGTGACCTTTGGGATGACCTTTGGTGACCTTTGGTGACCTTTGGTGACCTTTGGTGACCTTTGGGGTGACCTTTGGTGACCTTTGGTGACCTTTGGTGACCTTTGGGGTGACCTTTGGTGACCTTTGGGGTGACCTTTGGTGACCTTTGGGGTGACCTTTGGTGACCTTTGGTGACCTTTGGTGACCTTTGGGGTGACCTTTGGTGACCTTTGGGATGACCTTTGGTGACCTTTGGTGACCTTTGGTGACCTTTGGTGACCTTTGGTGACCTTTGGGGTGACCTTTGGTGACCTTTGGGGTGACCTTTGGTGACCTTTGGTGACCTTTGGAGTGACCTTTGGTGACCTTTGGGGTGACCTTTGGTGACCTTTGGGGTGACCTTTGGTGACCTTTGGTGACCATTGGTGACCTTTGGTGACCTTTGGTGACCTTTGGGGTGACCTTTGGTGACCTTTGGGATGACCTTTGGTGACCTTTGGGGTGACCTTTGGTGACCTTTGGTGACCTTTGGTGACCTTTGGTGACCATTGGTGACCTTTGGGGTGACCTTTGGTGACCTTTGGGGTGACCTTTGGTGACCTTTGGTGACCTTTGGTGACCTTTGGTGACCTTTGGGGTGACCTTTAGTGACCTGTGGTGACCTTTGGTGACCTTTGCTGACCTTTGGTGACCTTTGGTAACCTTTGGTGACCTTTGGGGTGACTTTTGGTGACCTTTGGGGTGACCTTTGGTGACCTTTGGTGACCTTTGGGGTGACCTTTGGTGACCTTTGGGGTGACCTTTGGTGACCTTTGGTGACCTTTGGTGACCTTTGGGGTGACCTTTAGTGACCTGTGGTGACCTTTGGTGACCTTTGCTGACCTTTGGTGACCTTTGGTGACCTTTGGGGTGACCTTTGGTGACCTTTGGGGTGACCTTTGGTGACCTATGGTGACCTTTGGTGACCTTTGGTGACCTTTGGGGTGACCTTTGGTGACCTTTGGTGACCATTGGTGACCTTTGGGGTGACCTTTGGTGACCTTTGGGGTGACCTTTGGTGACCTTTGGTGACCTTTGGTGACCTTTGGTGACCTTTGGGGTGACCTTAAGTGACCTTTGGGGTGACCTTTGGTTACCTTTGGTGACCTTTGGGGTGACCTTTGGTGACCTTTAGTGACCTTTGGTGACCTTTGGTGACCTTTGGGGTGACCTTTGGTGACCTGTGGTGACCTTTGGTAACCTTTGCTGACCTTTGGTGACCTTTGGTGACCTTTGGTGACCTTTGGTGACCTTTGGGGTGACCTTTGGTGACCTTTGGGGTGACCTTTGGGGACCTTTGGTGACCTTTGGGGTGACCTTTGGTGACCTTTGGGGTGACCTTTGGTGACCTTTGGGGTGACCTTTGGTGACCTTTGGTGACCTTTGGTGACCTTTGGTGACCTTTGGTGACCTTTGGGGTGACCTTTGGTGACCTTTGGGATGACCTTTGGTGACCTTTGGTGACCTTTGGTGACCTTTGGTGACCTTTGGGGTGACCTTTGGTGACCTTTGGTGACCTTTGGTGACCTTTGGGGTGACCTTTGGTGACCTTTGGGGTGACCTTTGGTGACCTTTGGGGTGACCTTTGGTGACCTTTGGTGACCTTTGGTGACCTTTGGTGAGCTTTGGTGACCTTTGGGGTGACCTTTGGTGACCTTTGGTGACCTTTGGTGACCTTTGGGGTGACCTTTGGTGACCTTTGGGGTGACCTTTGGTGACCTTTGGGGTGACCTTTGGTGACCTTTGGTGACCTTTGGTGACCTTTGGTGACCTTTGGGGTGACCTTTGGTGACCTTTGGGATGACCTTTGGTGACCTTTGGTGACCTTTGGTGACCTTTGGTGACCTTTGGTGACCTTTGGGGTGACCTTTGGTGACCTTTGGGGTGACCTTTGGTGACCTTTGGTGACCTTTGGGGTGACCTTTGGTGACCTTTGGGGTGACCTTTGGTGACCTTTGGTGACCTTTGGTGACCTTTGGTGACCTTTGGTGACCTTTGGTGACCTTTGGGGTGACCTTTGGTGACCTTTGGGATGACCTTTGGTGACCTTTGGTGACCTTTGGTGACCTTTGGTGACCTTTGGTGACCTTTGGGGTGACCTTTGGCGACCTTTGGTGACCTTTGGTGACCTTTGGGGTGACCTTTGGTGACCTTTGGTGACCTTTGGTGACCTTTGGGGTGACCTTTGGTGACTTTTGGGGTGACCTTTGGTGACCTTTGGGGTGATCTTTGGTGACCTTTGGGGTGACTTTTGGTGACCTTTGGTAAATTTTGGTGACCTTTGGGGTGACCTTTGGGGTGACCTGTGGTGACCTTTGGGGTGACCTTTGGTGACCTTTGGTGACGTTTGGGGTGACCTTTGGTGACCTTTGGGGTGACCTTTGGTGACCTTTGGTGACCTTTGGGGTGATCTTTGGTGACCTTTGGGGTGACTTTTGGTGACCTTTGTAAACTTTTGGTGACCTTTGGGGTGACCTTTGGGGTGACCTGTGGTGACCTTTGGGGTGACCTTTGGTGACCTTTGGTGACCTTTGGTGACCTTTGGTGACCTTTGGGGTGACCTTTAGTGACCTTTGGGGTGACCTTTGGTGACCTTTGGTGACCTTTGGGGTGACCTTTGGTGACCTTTGGTGACCTTTGGTGACCTTTGGTGACCTTTGGGGTGACCTTTGGTGACCTGTGGTGACCTTTGGTGACCTTTGCTGACCTTTGGTGACCATTGGTGACCTTTGGTGACCTTTGGGGTGACCTTTGGTGACCTTTGGGGTGACCTTTGGTGACCTTTGGTGACCTTTGGGGTGACCTTTGGTGACCTTTGGTGACCTTTGGTGACCTTTGGGGTGACCTTTGGTGACCTTTGGGGTGACCTTTGGTGACCTTTGGGGTGACCTTTGGTGACCTTTGGTGACCTTTGGTGACCTTTGGTGACCTTTGGTGACCTTTGGGGTGACCTTTGGTGACCTTTGGGATGACCTTTGGTGACCTTTGGTGACCTTTGGTGACCTTTGGTGACCTTTGGGGTGACCTTTGGTGACCTTTGGGGTGACCTTTGGTGACCTTTGGTGACCTTTGGGGTGACCTTTGGTGACCTTTGGGGTGACCTTTGGTGACCTTTGGGGTGACCTTTGGTGACCTTTGGTGACCATTGGTGACCTTTGGTGACCTTTGGTGACCTTTGGGGTGACCTTTGGTGACCTTTGGGATGACCTTTGGTGACCTTTGGGGTGACCTTTGGTGACCTTTGGTGACCTTTGGTGACCTTTGGTGACCATTGGTGTCCATTGGTGACCTTTGGGGTGACCTTTGGTGACCTTTGGGGTGACCTTTGGTGACCTTTGGTGACCTTTGGTGACCATTGGTGACCTTTGGGGTGACCTTTAGTGACCTTTGGGGTGACCTTTGGTGACCTTTGGTGACCTTTGGGGTGACCTTTGGTGACCTTTGGTGACCTTTGGTGACCTTTGGTGACCTTTGGGGTGACCTTTGGTGACCTGTGGTGACCTTTGGTGACCTTTGCTGACCTTTGGTGACCTTTGGTGACCTTTGGTGACCTTTGGGGTGACCTTTGGTGACCTTTGGGGTGACCTTTGGTGACCTTTGGTGACCTTTGGGGTGACCTTTGGTGACCTTTGGGGTGACCTTTGGTGACCTTTGGTGACCTTTGGTGACCTTTGGTGACCTTTGGTGACCTTTGGGGTGACCTTTGGTGACCTTTGGGATGACCTTTGGTGACCTTTGGTGACCTTTGGTGACCTTTGGTGACCTTTGGGGTGACCTTTGGTAACCTTTGGTGACCTTTGGGGTGACCTTTGGTGACCTTTGGGGTGACCTTTGGTGACCTTTGGGGTGACCTTTGGTGACCTTTGGTGACCTTTGGTGACCTTTGGTGACCTTTGGTGACCTTTGGGGTGACCTTTGGTGACCTTTGGGATGACCTTTGGTGACCTTTGGTGACCTTTGGTGACCTTTGGTGACCTTTGGTGACCTTTGGGGTGACCTTTGGTGACCTTTGGTGACCTTTGGTGACCTTTGGGGTGACCTTTGGTGACCTTTGGGGTGACCTTTGGTGACCTTTGGGGTGACCTTTGGTGACCTTTGGTGACCTTTGCTGACCTTTGGTGACCTTTGGTGACCTTTGCGGTGACCTTTGGTGACCTTTGGGATGACCTTTGGTGACCTTTGGTGACCTTTGGTGACCTTTGGGGTGACCTTTGGTGACCTTTGGGGTGACCTTTGGTGACCTTTGGTGACCTTTGGGGTGACCTTTGGTGACCTTTGGGGTGACCTTTGGGGTGACCTTTGGTGACCTTTGGTGACCTTTGGTGACCTTTGGTGACCTTTGGTGACCTTTGGTGACCTTTGGGGTGACCTTTGGTGACCTTTGGGATGACCTTTGGTGACCTTTGGTGACCTTTGGTGACCTTTGGTGACCTTTGGTGACCTTTGGGGTGACCTTTGGTGACCTTTGGTGACCTTTGGTGACCTTTGGGGTGACCTTTGGTAACCTTTGGGGTGACCTTTGGTGACCTTTGGGGTGACCTTTGGTGACCTTTGGTGACCTTTGGTGACCTTTGGTGACCTTTGGTGACCTTTGGGGTGACCTTTGGTGACCTTTGGGATGACCTTTGGTGACCTTTGGTGACCTTTGGTGACCTTTGGTGACCTTTGGTGACCTTTGGGGTGACCTTTGGTGACCTTTGGGGTGACCTTTGGTGACCTTTGGTGACCTTTGGGGTGACCTTTGGTGACCTTTGGGGTGACCTTTGGTGACCTTTGGGGTGACCTTTGGTGACCTTTGGTGACCATTGGTGACCTTTGGGGTGACCTTTGGTGACCTTTGGGGTGACCTTTGGTGACCTTTGGTGACCTTTGGTGACCTTTGGTGACCTTTGGGGTGACCTTTAGTGACCTTTGGGGTGACCTTTGGTGACCTTTGGTGACCTTTGGTGACCTTTGGTGACCTTTGGGGTGACCTTTGGTGACCTGTGGTGACCTTTGGTGACCTTTGCTGACCTTTGGTGACCTTTGGTGACCTTTGGTGACCTTTGGGGTGACCTTTGGTGACCTTTGGGGTGACCTTTGGTGACCTTTGGTGACCTTTGGGGTGACCTTTGGTGACCTTTGGGGTGACCTTTGGTGACCTTTGGGGTGACCTTTGGTGACCTTTGGTGACCTTTGGTGACCTTTGGTGACCTTTGGTGACCTTTGGGGTGACCTTTGGTGACCTTTGGGATGACCTTTGGTGACCTTTGGTGACCTTTGGTGACCTTTGGTGACCTTTGGTGACCTTTGGGGTGACCTTTGGTGACCTTTGGGGTGACCTTTGGTGACCTTTGGTGACCTTTGGGGTGACCTTTGGTGACCTTTGGTGACCTTTGGTGACCTTTGGTGACCTTTGGGGTGACCTTTGGTGACCTGTGGTGACCTTTGGTGACCTTTGCTGACCTTTGGTGACCTTTGGTGACCTTTGGTGACCTTTGGGGTGACCTTTGGTGACCTTTGGGGTGACCTTTGGTGACCTTTGGTGACCTTTGGGGTGACCTTTGGTGACCTTTGGGGTGACCTTTGGTGACCTTTGGGGTGACCTTTGGTGACCTTTGGTGACCTTTGGTGACCTTTGGTGACCTTTGGTGACCTTTGGGGTGATCTTTGGTGACCTTTGGGATGACCTTTGGTGACCTTTGGTGACCTTTGGTGACCTTTGGTGACCTTTGGTGACCTTTGGGGTGACCTTTGGTGACCTTTGGGGTGACCTTTGGTGACCTTTGGGGTGACCTTTGGTGACCTTGGGTGACCTTTGGTGACCTTTGGTGACCTTTGGTGACCTTTGGGGTGACCTTTGGTGACCTTTGGGATGACCTTTGGTGACCTTTGGTGACCTTTGGTGACCTTTGGTGACCTTTGGTGACCTTTGGGGTGACCTTTGGTGACCTTTGGGGTGACCTTTGGTGACCTTTGGTGACCTTTGGGGTGACCTTTGGTGACCTTTGGGGTGACCTTTGGTGACCTTTGGGGTGACCTTTGGTGACCTTTGGTGACCATTGGTGACCTTTGGTGACCTTTGGTGACCTTTGGGGTGACCTTTGGTGACCTTTAGTGACCTTTGGTGACCTTTGGTGACGTTTGGGGTGACCTTTGGTGACCTTTGTGGTGACCTTTGGTGACCTTTGCTGACCTTTGGTGACCTTTGGTGACCTTTGGTGACCTTTGGGGTGACCTTTGGTGACCTTTGGGGTGACCTTTGGTGACCTTTGGTGACCTTTGGGGTGACCTTTGGTGACCTTTGGGGTGACCTTTGGTGACCTTTGGGGTGACCTTTGGTGACCTTTGGTGACCTTTGGTGACCTTTGGTGACCTTTGGGGTGACCTTTGGTGACCTTTGGGATGACCTTTGGTGACCTTTGGTGACCTTTGGTGACCTTTGGTGACCTTTGGTGACCTTTGGGGTGACCTTTGGTGACCTTTGGTGACCTTTGGTGACCTTTGGGGTGACCTTTGGTGACCTTTGGGGTGACCTTTGGTGACCTTTGGGGTGACCTTTGGTGACCTTTGGTGACCTTTGGTGACCTTTGGGGTGACCTTTGGTGACCTTTGGGATGACCTTTGGTGACCTTTGGTGACCTTTGGTGACCTTTGGTGACCTTTGGTGACCTTTGGGGTGACCTTTGGTGACCTTTGGGGTGACCTTTGGTGACCTTTGGTGACCTTTGGAGTGACCTTTGGTGACCTTTGGGGTGACCTTTGGTGACCTTTGGGGTGACCTTTGGTGACCTTTGGTGACCATTGGTGACCTTTGGTGACCTTTGGTGACCTTTGGGGTGACCTTTGGTGACCTTTGGGATGACCTTTGGTGACCTTTGGGGTGACCTTTGGTGACCTTTGATGACCTTTGGTGACCTTTGGTGACCATTGGTGACCTTTGGGGTGACCTTTGGTGACCTTTGGGGTGACCTTTGGTGACCTTTGGTGACCTTTGGTGACCTTTGGTGACCTTTGGGGTGACCTTTAGTGACCTGTGGTGACCTTTGGTGACCTTTGCTGACCTTTGGTGACCTTTGGTAACCTTTGGTGACCTTTGGGGTGACTTTTGGTGACCTTTGGGGTGACCTTTGGTGACCTTTGGTGACCTTTGGGGTGACCTTTGGTGACCTTTGGGGTGACCTTTGGTGACCTTTGGTGACCTTTGGTGACCTTTGGGGTGACCTTTAGTGACCTGTGGTGACCTTTGGTGACCTTTGCTGACCTTTGGTGACCTTTGGTGACCTTTGGGGTGACCTTTGGTGACCTTTGGGGTGACCTTTGGTGACCTATGGTGACCTTTGGTGACCTTTGGTGACCTTTGGGGTGACCTTTGGTGACCTTTGGTGACCTTTGGGGTGACCTTTGGTGACCTTTGGTGACCTTTGGTGACCTTTGGTGACCTTTGGTGACCTTTGGTGACCTTTGGTGACCTTTGGGGTGACCTTTGGTGACCTTTGGTGACCTTTGGTGACCTTTGGGGTGACCTTTGGTGAACTTTGGGGTGACCTTTGGTGACTTTGGGGTGACCTTGGTGACCTTTGGTGACCTTTGGTGACCTTTGGTGACCTTTGGTGACCTTTGGGGTGACCTTTGGTGACCTTTGGGATGACCTTTGGTGACCTTTGGTGACCTTTGGTGACCTTTGGTGACCTTTGGTGACCTTTGGGGTGACCTTTGGTGACCTTTGGGGTGACCTTTGGTGACCTTTGGTGACCTTTGGGGTGACCTTTGGTGACCTTTGGGGTGACCTTTGGTGACCTTTGGGGTGACCTTTGGTGACCTTTGGTGACCATTGGTGACCTTTGGTGACCTTTGGTGACCTTTGGGGTGACCTTTGGTGACCTTTGGGATGACCTTTGGTGACCTTTGGGGTGACCTTTGGTGACCTTTGGTGACCTTTGGTGACCTTTGGTGACCTTTGGTGACCTTTGGGATGACATTTGGTGACCTTTGGGGTAACCTTTGGTGACCTTTGGTGACCTTTGGTGACCTTTGGTGACCATTGGTGACCTTTGGGGTGACTTTTGGTGACCTTTGGGGTGACCTTTGGGGTGACCTTTGGTGACCTTTGGTGACCTTTGGTGACCTTTGGGGTGACCTTTAGTGACCTTTGGGGTGACCTTTGGTGACCATTGGTGACCTTTGGGGTGACCTTTGGTGACCTTTGGGGTGACCTTTAGTGACCTTTGGGGTGACCTTTGGTGACCTTTGCTGACCTTTGGTGACCTTTGGTAACCTTTGGTGACCTTTGGGGTGACTTTTGGTGACCTTTGGGGTGACCTTTGGTGACCTTTGGTGACCTTTGGGGTGACCTTTAGTGACCTGTGGTGACCTTTGGTGACCTTTGCTGACCTTTGGTGACCTTTGGTGACCTTTGGGGTGACCTTTGGTGACCTTTGGGGTGACCTTTGGTGACCTATGGTGACCTTTGGTGACCTTTGGTGACCTTTGGGGTGACCTTTGGTGACCTTTGGTGACCTTTGGGGTGACCTTTGGTGACCTTTGGTGACCTTTGGTGACCTTTGGTGACCTTTGGTGACCTTTGGTGACCTTTGGTGACCTTTGGGGTGACCTTTGGTGACCTTTGGTGACCTTTGGTGACCTTTGGGGTGACCTTTGGTGAACTTTGGGGTGACCTTTGGTGACTTTGGGGTGACCTTGGTGACCTTTGGTGACCTTTGGTGACCTTTGGTGACCTTTGGTGACCTTTGGGGTGACCTTTGGTGACCTTTGGGATGACCTTTGGTGACCTTTGGTGACCTTTGGTGACCTTTGGTGACCTTTGGTGACCTTTGGGGTGACCTTTGGTGACCTTTGGGGTGACCTTTGGTGACCTTTGGTGACCTTTGGGGTGACCTTTGGTGACCTTTGGGGTGACCTTTGGTGACCTTTGGGGTGACCTTTGGTGACCTTTGGTGACCATTGGTGACCTTTGGTGACCTTTGGTGACCTTTGGGGTGACCTTTGGTGACCTTTGGGATGACCTTTGGTGACCTTTGGGGTGACCTTTGGTGACCTTTGGTGACCTTTGGTGACCTTTGGTGACCTTTGGTGACCTTTGGGATGACATTTGGTGACCTTTGGGGTAACCTTTGGTGACCTTTGGTGACCTTTGGTGACCTTTGGTGACCATTGGTGACCTTTGGGGTGACTTTTGGTGACCTTTGGGGTGACCTTTGGGGTGACCTTTGGTGACCTTTGGTGACCTTTGGTGACCTTTGGGGTGACCTTTAGTGACCTTTGGGGTGACCTTTGGTGACCTTTGGTGACCTTTGGGGTGAACTTTGGTGACCTTTGGGGTGACCTTTGGTGACCTTTGGGGTGACCTTTGGTGACCTTTGGGATGACCTTTGGTGACCTTTGGTGACCTTTGGTGACCTTTGGTGACCTTTGGTGACCTTTGGGGTGACCTTTGGTGACCTTTGGTGACCTTTGGTGACCTTTGGGGTGACCTTTGGTGACCTTTGGTGACCATTGGTGACCTTTGGGGTGACCTTTGGTGACCTTTGGGGTGACCTTTGGTGACCTTTGGTGACCTTTGGTGACCTTTGGGGTGACCTTTAGTGACCTTTGGGGTGACTTTTGGTGACCTTTGGTAACTTTTGGTGACCTTTGGGGTGACCTTTGGGGTGACCTGTGGTGACCTTTGGGGTGACCTTTGGTGACGTTTGGGGTGACCTTTGGTGACCTTTGGGGTGACCTTTGGTGACCTTTGGTGACCTTTGGGGTGATCTTTGGTGACCTTTGGGGTGACTTTTGGTGACCTTTGGTAACTTTTGGTGACCTTTGGGGTGACCTTTGGGATGACCTGTGGTGACCTTTGGGGTGACCTTTGGTGACCTTTGGTGACCTTTGGTGACCTTTGGTGACCTTTGGGGTGACCTTTAGTGACCTTTGGGGTGACCTTTGGTGACCTTTGGTGACCTTTGGGGTGACCTTTGGTGACCTTTGGTGACCTTTGGTGACCTTTGGTGACCTTTGGGGTGACCTTTGGTGACCTGTGGTGACCTTTGGTGACCTTTGCTGACCTTTGGTGACCTTTGGTGACCTTTGATGACCTTTGGGGTGACCTTTGGTGAACTTTGGGGTGACCTTTGGTGACCTTTGGTGACCTTTGTGGTGACCTTTGGTGACCTTTGGGGTGACCTTTGGTGACCTTTGGGGTGACCTTTGGTGACCTTTGGTGACCTTTGGTGACCTTTGGTGACCTTTGGTGACCTTTGGGGTGACCTTTGGTGACCTTTGGGGTGACCTTTGGTGACCTTTGGTGACCTTTGGTGACCTTTGGAGACCTTTGGTGACCTTTGGGGTGACCTTTGGTGACCTTTGGTGACCTTTGGTGACCTTTTGGGTGACCTTTGGTGACCTTTGGGATGACCTTTGGTGACCTTTGGTGACCTTTGGTGACCTTTGGTGACCTTTGGTGACCTTTGGGGTGACCTTTGGTGACCTTTGGTGACCTTTGGTGACCTTTGGTGACCTTTGGGGTGACCTTTGGTGACCTTTGGTGACCTTTGGTGACCTTTGGGGTGACCTTTGGTGACCTTTGGGGTGACCTTTGGTGACCTTTGGGGTGACCTTTGGTGACCTTTGGGGTGACCTTTGGTGACCTTTGGGGTGACCTTTGGTGACCTTTGGGGTGACCTTTGTTGACCTTTGGGGTGACCTTTGGTGACCTTTGGTGACCTTTGGTGACCTTTGGTGACCTTTGGGGTGACCTTTGGTGACCTTTGGTGACCTTTGGTGACCTTTGGGGTGACCTTTGGTGACCTTTGGTGACCTTTGGTGACCTTTGGGGTGACCTTTGGTGACTTTTGGGGTGACCTTTGGTGACCTTTGGGGTGAACTTTGGTGACCTTTGGGGTGACTTTTGGTGACCTTTGGTAACTTTTGGTGACCTTTGGGGTGACCTTTGGGGTGACCTGTGGTGACCTTTGGGGTGACCTTTGGTGACCTTTGGTGACGTTTGGGGTGACCTTTGGTGACCTTTGGGGTGACCTTTGGTGACCTTTGGTGACCTTTGGGGTGATCTTTGGTGACCTTTGGGGTGACCTTTGGTAACTTTTGGTGACCTTTGGGGTGACCTTTGGGGTGACCTGTGGTGACCTTTGGGGTGACCTTTGGTGACCTTCGGTGACCTTTGGTGACCTTTGGTGACCTTTGGGGTGACCTTTGGTGACCTTTGGGATGACCTTTGGTGACCTTTGGGGTGACCTTTGGGGACCTTTGGTGACCTTTGGTGACCTTTGGTGACCTTTGGGGTGACCTTTAGTGACCTTTGGGGTGACCTTTGGTGACCTTTGGTGACCTTTGGGGTGACCTTTGGTGACCTTTGGTGACCTTTGGTGACCTTTGGTGACCTTTGGGGTGACCTTTGGTGACCTGTGGTGACCTTTGGTGACCTTTGCTGACCTTTGGTGACCTTTGGTGACCTTTGGTGACCTTTGGGGTGACCTTTGGTGACCTTTGGGGTGACCTTTGGTGACCTTTGGTGACCTTTGGGGTGACCTTTGGTGACCTTTGGGGTGACCTTTGGTGACCTTTGGTGACCTTTGGTGACCTTTGGTGACCTTTGGTGACCTTTGGGGTGACCTTTGGTGACCTTTGGGATGACCTTTGGTGACCTTTGGTGACCTTTGGGGTGACCTTTGGTGACCTTTGGGGTGACCTTTGGTGACCTTTGGGGTGACCTTTGGTGACCTTTGGTGACCTTTGGTGACCTTTGGTGACCTTTGGTGACCTTTGGTGACCTTTGGTGACCTTTGGTGACCTTTGGTGACCTTTGGGGTGACCTTTGGTGACCTTTGGGATGACCTTTGGTGACCTTTGGTGACCTTTGGGGTGACCTTTGGTGACCTTTGGGGTGACCTTTGGTGACCTTTGGGGTGACCTTTGGTGACCTTTGGTGACCTTTGGTGACCTTTGGTGACCTTTGGTGACCTTTGGGGTGACCTTTGGTGACCTTTGGTGACCTTTGGTGACCTTTGGGGTGACCTTTGGTGATCTTTGGGGTGACCTTTGGTGACCTTTGGGGTGACCTTTGGTGGCCTTTGGGGTGACCTTTGGTGACCTTTGGGGTGACCTTCGGTGACCTTTGGTGACCTTTGGTGACCTTTGGTGACCTTTGGGGTGACCTTTGGTGACCTTTGGTGACCTTTGGTGACCTTTGGGGTGACCTTTGGTGACCTTTGGTGACCTTTGGTGACCTTTGGGGTGACCTTTGGTGACTTTTGGGGTGACCTTTGGTGACCTTTGGGGTGATCTTTGGTGACCTTTGGGGTGACTTTTGGTGACCTTTGGTAACTTTTGGTGACCTTTGGGGTGACCTTTGGGGTGACCTGTGGTGACCTTTGGGGTGACCTTTGGTGACCTTTGGTGACGTTTGGGGTGACTTTTGGTGACCTTTGGGGTGACCTTTGGTGACCTTTGGTGACCTTTGGGGTGATCTTTGGTGACCTTTGGGGTGACTTTTGGTGACCTTTGGTAACTTTTGGTGACCTTTGGGGTAACCTGTGGTGACCTTTGGGGTGACCTTTGGTGACCTTCGGTGACCTTTGGTGACCTTTGGTGACCTTTGGTGACCTTTGGGGTGACCTTTGGTGACCTTTGGGGTGACCTTTGGTGACCTTTGGTGACCTTTGGGGTGACCTTTAGTGACCTTTGGGGTGACCTTTGGTGACCTTTGGTGACCTTTGGTGACCTTTGGGGTGACCTTTGGTGACCTTTGGGGTGACCTTTGGTGACCTTTGGTGACCTTTGGTGACCTTTGGGGTGACCTTTGGTGACCTTTGGGGTGACCTTTGGTGACCTTTGGTGACCTTTGGTGACCTTTGGTGACCTTTGGGGTGACCTTTAGTGACCTTTGGGGTGACCTTTGGTGACCTTTGGTGACCTTTGGGGTGACCTTTGGTGACCTTTGGTGACCTTTGGTGACCTTTGGGGTGGCCTTTGGTGACCTGTGGTGACCTTTGGTGACCTTTGCTGACCTTTGGTGACCTTTGGTGACCTTTGGTGACCTTTGGGGTGACCTTTGGTGACCTTTGGGGTGACCTTTGGTGACCTTTGGTGACCTTTGGGGTGACCTTTGGTGACCTTTGGGGTGACCTTTGGTGACCTTTGGGGTGACCTTTGGTGACCTTTGGTGACCTTTGGTGACCTTTGGTGACCTTTGGGGTGACCTTTGGTGACCTTTGGGATGACCTTTGGTGACCTTTGGTGACCTTTGGGGTGATCTTTGGTGACCTTTGGTGACCTTTGGTGACCTTTGGGGTGACCTTTGGTGACCTTTGGGGTGACCTTTGGTGACTTTTGGGGTGACCATTGGTGACCTTTGGTGACCTTTGGTGACCTTTGGTGACCTTTGGTGACCTTTGGGGTGACCTTTGGTGACCTTTGGTGACCTTTGGTGACCTTTGGGGTGACCTTTGGTGACCTTTGGGGTGACCTTTGGTGACCTTTGGTGACCTTTGGTGACCTTTGGTGACCTTTGGTGACCTTTGGTGACCTTTGGGGTGACCTTTGGTGACCTATGGTGACCTTTGGTGACCTTTGGGGTGACCTTTGGTGACCTTTGGTGACCTTTGGTGACCTTTGGGGTGACCTTTGGTGACCTTTGGGGTGACCTTTGGTGACCTTTGGTGACCATTGGTGACCTTTGGGGTGACCTTTGGTGACCTTTGGGGTGACCTTTGGTGACCTTTGGGGTGACCTTTGGTGACCTTTGGTGACCTTTGATGACCTTTGGTGACCTTTGGGGTGACCTTTAGTGACCTTTGGGGTGACCTTTGGTGACCTTTGGTGACCTTTGATGACCTTTGGTGACCTTTGGTGACCTTTGGTGACCTTTGGTGACCTTTGGGGTGACCTTTAGTGACCTTTGGGGTGACCTTTGGTGACCTTTGGGGTGACCTTTGGTGACGTTTGGTGACCTTTGGTGACCTTTGGTGACCTTTGGGGTGACCTTTGGTGACCTGTGGTGACCTTTGGTGAACTTTGCTGACCTTTGGTGACCTTTGGTGACCTTTGGTGACCTTTGGGGTGACCTTTGGTGACCTTTGGGGTGACCTTTGGTGACCTTTGGTGACCTTTGGGGTGACCTTTGGTGACCTTTGGGGTGACCTTTGGTGACCTTTGGGGTGACCTTTGGTGACCTTTGGTGACCTTTGGTGACCTTTGGTGACCTTTGGGGTGACCTTTGGTGACCTTTGGGATGACCTTTGGTGACCTTTGGTGACCTTTGGTGACCTTTGGGGTAATCTTTGGTGACCTTTGGTGACCTTTGGTGACCTTTGGGGTGACCTTTGGTGACCTTTGGGGTGACCTTTGGTGACTTTTGGGGTGACCATTGGTGACCTTTGGTGACCTTTGGTGACCTTTGGTGACCTTTGGTGACCTTTGGGGTGACCTTTGGTGACCTTTGGTGACCTTTGGGGTGACCTTTGGTGACCTTTGGGGTGACCTTTGGTGACCTTTGGTGACCTTTGGTGACCTTTGGTGACCTTTGGTGACCTTTGGTGACCTTTGGGGTGACCTTTGGTGACCTATGGTGACCTTTGGTGACCTTTGGGGTGACCTTTGGTGACCTTTGGTGACCTTTGGTGACCTTTGGGGTGACCTTTGGTGACCTTTGGTGACCTTTGATGACCTTTGGTGACCTTTGGGGTGACCTTTAGTGACCTTTGGGGTGACCTTTGGTGACCTTTGGTGACCTTTGGGGTGACCTTTGGTGACCTTTGGTGACCTTTGGTGACCTTTGGTGACCTTTGGGGTGACCTTTGGTGACCTGTGGTGACCTTTGGTGACCTTTGCTGACCTTTGGTGACCTTTGGTGACCTTTGGTGACCTTTGGTGACCTTTGGGGTGACCTTTGGTGACCTTTGGGGTGACCTTTGGTGACCTTTGGTGACCTTTGGGGTGACCTTTGGTGACCTTTGGGGTGACCTTTGGTGACCTTTGGTGACCTTTGGTGACCTTTGGTGACCTTTGGGGTGACCTTTGGTGACCTTTGGGATGACCTTTGGTGACCTTTGGTGACCTTTGGTGACCTTTGGTGACCTTTGGTGACCTTTGGTGACCTTTGGGGTGACCTTTGGTGACCTTTGGTGACCTTTGGTGACCTTTGGGGTGACCTTTGGTGACCTTTGGTGACCTTTGGTGACCTTTGGGGTGACCTTTGGTAACTTTTGGGGTGATCTTTGGTGACCTTTGGGGTGATCTTTGGTGATCTTTGGGGTGACTTTTGGTGACCTTTGGTAACTTTTGGTGACCTTTGGGGTGACCTGTGGTGACCTTTGGGGTGACCTTTGGTGACCTTTGGTGACGTTTGGGGTGACCTTTGGTGACCTTTGGGGTGACCTTTGGTGACCTTTGGTGACCTTTGGGGTGACCTTTAGTGACCTTTGGGGTGACCTTTGGTGACCTTTGGTGACCTTTGGTGAAATTTGGGGTGACCTTTGGTGACCTTTGGTGACCTTTGGTGACCTTTGGTGACCTTTGGGGTGACCTTTGGTGACCTTTGGTGAACTTTGGTGACCTTTGGTGACCTTTGGGGTGACCTTTGGTGACCTTTGGGGTGACCTTTGGTGACCTTTGGTGACCTTTGGGGTGACCTTTAGTGACCTTTGGGGTGACCTTTGGTGACCTTTGGTGACCTTTGGGGTGACCTTTGGTGACCTTTGGGGTGACCTTTGGTGACCTTTGGTGACCTTTGGTGACCTTTGGTTACCTTTGGGGTGACCTTTGGTGACCTTTGGGGTGACCTTTGGTGACCTTTGGTGACCTTTGGTGACCTTTGGTGACCTTTGGGGTGACCTTTGGTGACCTTTGGTGACCTTTGGTGATTTTTAGGGTGACCTTTGGTGACCTTTGGTGACCTTTGGTGACCTTTGGGGTGACCTTTGGTGACCTTTGGGATGACCTTTAGTGACCTTTGGTGACCTTTGGTGACCTTTGGTGACCTTTGGGGTGACCTTTGGTGACCTTTGGTGACCTTTGGTGACCTTTGGGGTGACCTTTGGTGACCTTTGGTGACCTTTGGTGACCTTTGGGGTGACCGTTGGTGACTTTTGGGGTGACCTTTGGTGACCTTTGGGGTGACCTTTGGTGACCTTTGGGGTGACCTTTGGTGACCTTTGGTAACTTTTGGTGACCTTTGGGGTGACCTTTGGTGACCTTGTGTGACCTTTGGTGACCTTTGGTGACCTTTGGTGACCTTTGGTGACCTTTGGGGTGACTTTTGGTGACCTTGTGTGACCTTTGATGACCTTTGGGGTGACCTTTGGTAACTTTTGGTGACCTTTGGGGTGACCTTTGGGGTGACCTGTGGTGACCTTTGGGGTGACCTTTGGTGACCTTTGGTGACGTTTGGGGTGACCTTTGGTGACCTTTGGGGTGACCTTTGGTGACCTTTGGTGACCTTTGGGGTGACCTTTAGTGACCTTTGGTGAACTTTGGTGACCGTTGGTGACCTTTGGTGACCTTTGGTGACCTTTGGGGTGACCTTTGGTGACCTTTGGTGAACTTTGGTGACCTTTGGTGACCTTTGGGGTGACCTTTGGTGACCTTTGGGGTGACCTTTGGTGACCTTTGGTGACCTTTGGGGTGACCTTTAGTGACCTTTGGGGTGACCTTTGGTGACCTTTGGTGACCTTTGGGGTGACCTTTGGTGACCTTTGGGGTGACCTTTGGTGACCTTTGGTGACCTTTGGTGACCTTTGGTTACCTTTGGGGTGACCTTTGGTGACCTTTGGGGTGACCTTTGGTGACCTTTGGTGACCTTTGGTGACCTTTGGTGACCTTTGGGGTGACCTTTGGTGACCTTTGGTGACCTTTGGTGATTTTTAGGGTGACCTTTGGTGACCTTTGGTGACCTTTGGTGACCTTTGGGGTGACCTTTGGTGACCTTTGGGATGACTTTTAGTGACCTTTGGTGACCTTTGGTGACCTTTGGTGACCTTTGGGGTGACCTTTGGTGACCTTTGGTGACCTTTGGTGACCTTTGGGGTGACCTTTGGTGACCTTTGGTGACCTTTGGTGACCTTTGGGGTGACCGTTGGTGACTTTTGGGGTGACCTTTGGTGACCTTTGGGGTGACCTTTGGTGACCTTTGGGGTGACCTTTGGTGACCTTTGGTAACTTTTGTGACCTTTGGGGTGCCCTTTGGTGACCTTGTGTGACCTTTGGTGACCTTTGGTGACCTTTGGTGACCTTTGGTGACCTTTGGGGTGACTTGGTGACCTTGTGTGACCTTTGGTGACTTTTGGGGTGACCTTTGGTGACCTTTGGTGACCTTTGGTGACCTTTGGGGTGACCGTTGGTGACTTTTGGGGTGACCTTTGGTGACCTTTGGGGTGACCTTTGGTGACCTTTGGGGTGACCTTTGGTGACCTTTGGTAACTTTTGGTGACCTTTGGGGTGACCTTTGGTGACCTTTGGGGTGACCTTTGGTGACTTTTGGTGACCTTTGGGGTGACCTTTGGTGACCTTTGGGGTGACCTTTGGTGACCTTTGGTGACCTTTGGGGTGACATTTAGTCACCTTTGGGGTGACCTTTGGTGACCTTTGGTGACTTTTGGTGACCTTTGGGGTGACCTTTGGTGACCTTTGGTGACCTTTGGTGACCTTTGGGGTGACCTTTGGTGACCTTTGGTGACCTTTGGTGACCTTTGGTGACCTTTGGTGACCTTTGGTGACCTTTGGGGTGACCTTTGGTGACCTTTGGGGTGACCTTTGGTGACCATTGGTGACCTTTGGGGTGACCTTTAGTGACCTTTGGGGTGACCTTTGGTGACCTTTGGTGACCTTTGGTGACCTTTGGTGACCTTTGAGGTGACCTTTGGTGACCTTTGGGGTGACCTTTGGTTACCTTTGGTGGCCTTTGGTGACCTTTGGGGTGACCTTTGGTGACCTTTGGGGTGACCATTGGTGACCTTTGGTGACCTTTGGTGACCTTTGGGGTGACCTTTAGTGACCTTTGGGGTGACCTTTGGTGACCTTTGAGGTGACCTTTGGTGACCTTTGGGGTGACCTTTGGTTACCTTTGGTGGCCTTTGGTGACCTTTGGGGTGACCTTTGGTGACCTTTGGGGTGACCATTGGTGACCTTTGGTGACCTTTGGTGACCTTTGGGGTGACCTTTAGTGACCTTTGGGGTGACCTTTGGTGACCTTTGGTGACCTTTGGTGACCTTTGGGGTGACCTTTGGTGACCTTTGGTGACCTTTGGTGACCTTTGGGGTGACCTTTAGTGACCTTTGGTAACCTTTGGTGACCTTTGGTGACCTTTGGGGTGACCTTTGGTGACTTTTGGGGTGACGTTTGGGCACCTTTGGTGACCTTTGGGGTGACCTTTGGTGACCTTTGGGGTGACCTTTGGTGACCTTTGGTGACCTTTGGTGACCTTTGGTTACCTTTGGGGTGACCTTTGGTGACCTTTGGGGTGACCTTTGGTGACCTTTGGTGACCTTTGGTGACCTTTGGTGACCTTTGGGGTGACCTTTGGTGACCTTTGGTGATTTTTGGGGTGACCTTTGGTAACCTTTGGTAACCTTTGGTGACCTTTGGGGTGACCTTTGGTGACCTTTGGTGACCTTTGGGGTGACCGTTGGTGACTTTTGGGGTGACCTTTGGTGACCTTTGGGGTGACCTTTGGTGACCTTTGGGGTGACCTTTGGTGACCTTTGGTAACTTTTGGTGACCTTTGGGGTGACCTTTGGGGTGACCTTTGGTGACCTTTGGGGTGACCTTTGGTGACTTTTGGTGACCTTTGGGGTGACCTTTGGTGACCTTTGGGGTGACCTTTGGTGACCTTTGGTGACCTTTGGGGTGACATTTAGTCACCTTTGGGGTGACCTTTGGTGACCTTTGGGGTGACCTTTGGTGACCTTTGGTGACCTTTGGTGACCTTTGGTGACCTTTGGGGTGACCTTTGGTGACCTTTGGTGACCTTTGGTGACCTTTGGTGACCTTTGGGGTGACCTTTGGTGACCTTTGGGGTGACCTTTGGTGACCATTGGTGACCTTTGGGGTGACCTTTAGTGACCTTTGGGGTGACTTTTGGTGACCTTTGGTGACCTTTGGTGACCTTTGGTGACCTTTGAGGTGACCTTTGGTGACCTTTGGGGTGACCTTTGGTGACCTTTGGTGGCCTTTGGTGACCTTTGGGGTGACCTTTGGTGACCTTTGGGGTGACCATTGGTGACCTTTGGTGTCCTTTGGTGACCTTTGGTGACCTTTGGGGTGACCTTTAGTGACCTTTGGGGTGACCTTTGGTGACCTTTGGTGACCTTTGGTGACCTTTGGGGTGACCTTTGGTGACCTTTGGTGACCTTTGGGGTGACCTTTAGTGAACTTTGGTGACCTTTGGTGACCGTTGGTGACCTTTGGGGTGACCTTTGGTGACCTTTGGTGACCTTTGGTGACCTTTGGGGTGACCTATGGTGACCTTTGGGATGACCTTTGGTGACCTTTGGTGACCTTTGGGGTGATCTTTGGTGACCTTTGGTGACCTTTGGTGACCTTTGGGGTGACCTTTGGTGACCTTTGGGGTGACCTTTGGTGACTTTTGGGGTGACCATTGGTGACCTTTGGTGACCTTTGGTGACCTTTGGTGACCTTTGGTGACCTTTGGGGTGACCTTTGGTGACCTTTGGTGACCTTTGGTGACCTTTGGGGTGACCTTTGGTGACCTTTGGGGTGACCTTTGGTGACCTTTGGTGACCTTTGGTGATCTTTGGTGACCTTTGGTGACCTTTGGTGACCTTTGGGGTGACCTTTGGTGACCTATGGTGACCTTTGGTGACCTTTGGGGTGACCTTTGGTGACCTTTGGTGACCTTTGGTGACCTTTGGGGTGACCTTTGGTGACCTTTGGGGTGACCTTTGGTGACCTTTGGTGACCATTGGTGACCTTTGGGGTGACCTTTGGTGACCTTTGGGGTGACCTTTGGTGACCTTTGGGGTGACCTTTGGTGACCTTTGGTGACCTTTGATGACCTTTGGTGACCTTTGGGGTGACCTTTAGTGACCTTTGGGGTGACCTTTGGTGACCTTTGGTGACCTTTGATGACCTTTGGTGACCTTTGGTGACCTTTGGTGACCTTTGGTGACCTTTGGGGTGACCTTTAGTGACCTTTGGGGTGACCTTTGGTGACCTTTGGGGTGACCTTTGGTGACGTTTGGTGACCTTTGGTGACCTTTGGTGACCTTTGGGGTGACCTTTGGTGACCTGTGGTGACCTTTGGTGAACTTTGCTGACCTTTGGTGACCTTTGGTGACCTTTGGTGACCTTTGGGGTGACCTTTGGTGACCTTTGGGGTGACCTTTGGTGACCTTTGGTGACCTTTGGGGTGACCTTTGGTGACCTTTGGGGTGACCTTTGGTGACCTTTGGGGTGACCTTTGGTGACCTTTGGTGACCTTTGGTGACCTTTGGGGTGACCTTTGGTGACCTTTGGGATGACCTTTGGTGACCTTTGGTGACCTTTGGTGACCTTTGGGGTGATCTTTGGTGACCTTTGGTGACCTTTGGTGACCTTTGGGGTGACCTTTGGTGACCTTTGGGGTGACCTTTGGTGACTTTTGGGGTGACCATTGGTGACCTTTGGTGACCTTTGGTGACCTTTGGTGACCTTTGGTGACCTTTGGGGTGACCTTTGGTGACCTTTGGTGACCTTTGGGGTGACCTTTGGTGACCTTTGGGGTGACCTTTGGTGACCTTTGGTGACCTTTGGTGACCTTTGGTGACCTTTGGTGACCTTTGGTGACCTTTGGGGTGACCTTTGGTGACCTATGGTGACCTTTGGTGACCTTTGGGGTGACCTTTGGTGACCTTTGGTGACCTTTGGTGACCTTTGGGGTGACCTTTGGTGACCTTTGGGGTGACCTTTGGTGACCTTTGGTGACCATTGGTGACCTTTGGGGTGACCTTTGGTGACCTTTGGGGTGACCTTTGGTGACCTTTGGTGACCTTTGATGACCTTTGGTGACCTTTGGGGTGACCTTTAGTGACCTTTGGGGTGACCTTTGGTGACCTTTGGTGACCTTTGGGGTGACCTTTGGTGACCTTTGGTGACCTTTGGTGACCTTTGGTGACCTTTGGGGTGACCTTTGGTGACCTGTGGTGACCTTTGGTGACCTTTGCTGACCTTTGGTGACCTTTGGTGACCTTTGGTGACCTTTGGGGTGACCTTTGGTGACCTTTGGGGTGACCTTTGGTGACCTTTGGTGACCTTTGGGGTGACCTTTGGTGACCTTTGGGGTGACCTTTGGTGACCTTTGGTGACCTTTGGTGACCTTTGGTGACCTTTGGTGACCTTTGGGGTGACCTTTGGTGACCTTTGGGATGACCTTTGGTGACCTTTGGTGACCTTTGGTGACCTTTGGTGACCTTTGGTGACCTTTGGTGACCTTTGGGGTGACCTTTGGTGACCTTTGGTGACCTTTGGTGACCTTTGGGGTGACCTTTGGTGACCTTTGGTGACCTTTGGTGACCTTTGGGGTGACCTTTGGTAACTTTTGGGGTGATCTTTGGTGACCTTTGGGGTGATCTTTGGTGATCTTTGGGGTGACTTTTGGTGACCTTTGGTAACTTTTGGTGACCTTTGGGGTGACCTGTGGTGACCTTTGGGGTGACCTTTGGTGACCTTTGGTGACGTTTGGGGTGACCTTTGGTGACCTTTGGGGTGACCTTTGGTGACCTTTGGTGACCTTTGGGGTGACCTTTAGTGACCTTTGGGGTGACCTTTGGTGACCTTTGGTGACCTTTGGTGAAATTTGGGGTGACCTTTGGTGACCTTTGGTGACCTTTGGTGACCTTTGGTGACCTTCGGGGTGACCTTTGGTGACCTTTGGTGAACTTTGGTGACCTTTGGTGACCTTTGGGGTGACCTTTGGTGACCTTTGGGGTGACCTTTGGTGACCTTTGGTGACCTTTGGGGTGACCTTTAGTGACCTTTGGGGTGACCTTTGGTGACCTTTGGTGACCTTTGGGGTGACCTTTGGTGACCTTTGGGGTGACCTTTGGTGACCTTTGGTGACCTTTGGTGACCTTTGGTTACCTTTGGGGTGACCTTTGGTGACCTTTGGGGTGACCTTTGGTGACCTTTGGTGACCTTTGGTGACCTTTGGTGACCTTTGGGGTGACCTTTGGTGACCTTTGGTGACCTTTGGTGATTTTTAGGGTGACCTTTGGTGACCTTTGGTGACCTTTGGTGACCTTTGGGGTGACCTTTGGTGACTTTTGGGATGACCTTTAGTGACCTTTGGTGACCTTTGGTGACCTTTGGTGACCTTTGGGGTGACCTTTGGTGACCTTTGGTGACCTTTGGTGACCTTTGGGGTGACCTTTGGTGACCTTTGGTGACCTTTGGTGACCTTTGGGGTGACCGTTGGTGACTTTTGGGGTGACCTTTGGTGACCTTTGGGGTGACCTTTGGTGACCTTTGGGGTGACCTTTGGTGACCTTTGGTAACTTTTGGTGACCTTTGGGGTGACCTTTGGTGACCTTGTGTGACCTTTGGTGACCTTTGGTGACCTTTGGTGACCTTTGGTGACCTTTGGGGTGACTTTTGGTGACCTTGTGTGACCTTTGATGACCTTTGGGGTGACCTTTGGTAACTTTTGGTGACCTTTGGGGTGACCTTTGGGGTGACCTGTGGTGACCTTTGGGGTGACCTTTGGTGACCTTTGGTGACGTTTGGGGTGACCTTTGGTGACCTTTGGGGTGACCTTTGGTGACCTTTGGTGACCTTTGGGGTGACCTTTAGTGACCTTTGGGGTGACCTTTGGTGACCTTTGGTGACCTTTGGTGAAATTTGGGATGACCGTTGGTGACCTTTGGTGACCTTTGGTGACCTTTGGGGTGACCTTTGGTGACCTTTGGTGAACTTTGGTGACCTTTGGTGACCTTTGGGGTGACCTTTGGTGACCTTTGGGGTGACCTTTGGTGACCTTTGGTGACCTTTGGGGTGACCTTTAGTGACCTTTGGGGTGACCTTTGGTGACCTTTGGTGACCTTTGGGGTGACCTTTGGTGACCTTTGGGGTGACCTTTGGTGACCTTTGGTGACCTTTGGTGACCTTTGGTTACCTTTGGGGTGACCTTTGGTGACCTTTGGGGTGACCTTTGGTGACCTTTGGTGACCTTTGGTGACCTTTGGTGACCTTTGGGGTGACCTTTGGTGACCTTTGGTGACCTTTGGTGATTTTTAGGGTGACCTTTGGTGACCTTTGGTGACCTTTGGTGACCTTTGGGGTGACCTTTGGTGACCTTTGGGATGACTTTTAGTGACCTTTGGTGACCTTTGGTGACCTTTGGTGACCTTTGGGGTGACCTTTGGTGACCTTTGGTGACCTTTGGTGACCTTTGGGGTGACCTTTGGTGACCTTTGGTGACCTTTGGTGACCTTTGGGGTGACCGTTGGTGACTTTTGGGGTGACCTTTGGTGACCTTTGGGGTGACCTTTGGTGACCTTTGGGGTGACCTTTGGTGACCTTTGGTAACTTTTGTGACCTTTGGGGTGCCCTTTGGTGACCTTGTGTGACCTTTGGTGACCTTTGGTGACCTTTGGTGACCTTTGGTGACCTTTGGGGTGACTTGGTGACCTTGTGTGACCTTTGGTGACTTTTGGGGTGACCTTTGGTGACCTTTGGTGACCTTTGGTGACCTTTGGGGTGACCGTTGGTGACTTTTGGGGTGACCTTTGGTGACCTTTGGGGTGACCTTTGGTGACCTTTGGGGTGACCTTTGGTGACCTTTGGTAACTTTTGGTGACCTTTGGGGTGACCTTTGGTGACCTTTGGGGTGACCTTTGGTGACTTTTGGTGACCTTTGGGGTGACCTTTGGTGACCTTTGGGGTGACCTTTGGTGACCTTTGGTGACCTTTGGGGTGACATTTAGTCACCTTTGGGGTGACCTTTGGTGACCTTTGGTGACTTTTGGTGACCTTTGGGGTGACCTTTGGTGACCTTTGGTGACCTTTGGTGACCTTTGGGGTGACCTTTGGTGACCTTTGGTGACCTTTGGTGACCTTTGGTGACCTTTGGTGACCTTTGGTGACCTTTGGGGTGACCTTTGGTGACCTTTGGGGTGACCTTTGGTGACCATTGGTGACCTTTGGGGTGACCTTTAGTGACCTTTGGGGTGACCTTTGGTGACCTTTGGTGACCTTTGGTGACCTTTGGTGACCTTTGAGGTGACCTTTGGTGACCTTTGGGGTGACCTTTGGTTACCTTTGGTGGCCTTTGGTGACCTTTGGGGTGACCTTTGGTGACCTTTGGGGTGACCATTGGTGACCTTTGGTGACCTTTGGTGACCTTTGGGGTGACCTTTAGTGACCTTTGGGGTGACCTTTGGTGACCTTTGAGGTGACCTTTGGTGACCTTTGGGGTGACCTTTGGTTACCTTTGGTGGCCTTTGGTGACCTTTGGGGGACCTTTGGTGACCTTTGGGGTGACCATTGGTGACCTTTGGTGACCTTTGGTGACCTTTGGGGTGACCTTTAGTGACCTTTGGGGTGACCTTTGGTGACCTTTGGTGACCTTTGGTGACCTTTGGGGTGACCTTTGGTGACCTTTGGTGACCTTTGGTGACCTTTGGGGTGACCTTTAGTGACCTTTGGTAACCTTTGGTGACCTTTGGTGACCTTTGGGGTGACCTTTGGTGACTTTTGGGGTGACGTTTGGGCACCTTTGGTGACCTTTGGGGTGACCTTTGGTGACCTTTGGGGTGACCTTTGGTGACCTTTGGTGACCTTTGGTGACCTTTGGTTACCTTTGGGGTGACCTTTGGTGACCTTTGGGGTGACCTTTGGTGACCTTTGGTGACCTTTGGTGACCTTTGGTGACCTTTGGGGTGACCTTTGGTGACCTTTGGTGATTTTTGGGGTGACCTTTGGTAACCTTTGGTAACCTTTGGTGACCTTTGGGGTGACCTTTGGTGACCTTTGGTGACCTTTGGGGTGACCGTTGGTGACTTTTGGGGTGACCTTTGGTGACCTTTGGGGTGACCTTTGGTGACCTTTGGGGTGACCTTTGGTGACCTTTGGTAACTTTTGGTGACCTTTGGGGTGACCTTTGGGGTGACCTTTGGTGACCTTTGGGGTGACCTTTGGTGACTTTTGGTGACCTTTGGGGTGACCTTTGGTGACCTTTGGGGTGACCTTTGGTGACCTTTGGTGACCTTTGGGGTGACATTTAGTCACCTTTGGGGTGACCTTTGGTGACCTTTGGGGTGACCTTTGGTGACCTTTGGTGACCTTTGGTGACCTTTGGTGACCTTTGGGGTGACCTTTGGTGACCTTTGGTGACCTTTGGTGACCTTTGGTGACCTTTGGGGTGACCTTTGGTGACCTTTGGGGTGACCTTTGGTGACCATTGGTGACCTTTGGGGTGACCTTTAGTGACCTTTGGGGTGACTTTTGGTGACCTTTGGTGACCTTTGGTGACCTTTGGTGACCTTTGAGGTGACCTTTGGTGACCTTTGGGGTGACCTTTGGTGACCTTTGGTGGCCTTTGGTGACCTTTGGGGTGACCTTTGGTGACCTTTGGGGTGACCATTGGTGACCTTTGGTGTCCTTTGGTGACCTTTGGTGACCTTTGGGGTGACCTTTAGTGACCTTTGGGGTGACCTTTGGTGACCTTTGGTGACCTTTGGTGACCTTTGGGGTGACCTTTGGTGACCTTTGGTGACCTTTGGGGTGACCTTTAGTGAACTTTGGTGACCTTTGGTGACCGTTGGTGACCTTTGGGGTGACCTTTGGTGACTTTTGGGGTGACGTTTGGGCACCTTTGGTGACCTTTGGGGTGACCTTTGGTGACCTTTGGGGTGACCTTTGGTGACCTTTGGTGACCTTTGGTGACCTTTGGTTACCTTTGGGGTGACCTTTGGTGACCTTTGGGGTGACCTTTGGTGACCTTTGGTGACCTTTGGTGACCTTTGGTGACCTTTGGGGTGACCTTTGGTGACCTTTGGTGATTTTTGGGGTGACCTTTGGTAACCTTTGGTAACCTTTGGTGACCTTTGGGGTGACCTTTGGTGACTTTTGGGGTGACCTTTGGTGACCTTTGGGGTGACCTTTGGTGACCTTTGGGGTGACCTTTGGTGACCTTTGGTGACCTTTGGGGTGACCTTTGGTGACCTTTGGTGACCTTTGGTGACCTTTGGGGTGACCTTTGGTGACCTGTGGTGACCTTTGGTGACCTTTGCTGACCTTTGGTGACCTTTGGTGACCTTTGGTGACCTTTGGGGTGACCTTTGGTGACCTTTGGGGTGACCTTTGGTGACCTTTGGTGACCTTTGGGGTGACCTTTGGTGACCTTTGGTGACCTTTGGTGACCTTTGGTGACCTTTGGGGTGACCTTTGGTGACCTGTGGTGACCTTTGGTGACCTTTGCTGACCTTTGGTGACCTTTGGTGACCTTTGGTGACCTTTGGGGTGATCTTTGGTGACCTTTGGGGTGACCTTTGGTGACCTTTGGTGACCTTTGGGGTGACCTTTGGTGACCTTTGGGGTGACCTTTGGTGACCTTTGGGGTGACCTTTGGTGACCTTTGGTGACCTTTGGTGACCTTTGGGGTGACCTTTGGTGACCTTTGGGATGACCTTTGGTGACCTTTGGTGACCTTTGGTGACCTTTGGTGACCTTTGGTGACCTTTGGGGTGACCTTTGGTGACCTTTGGTGACCTTTGGTGACCTTTGGGGTGACCTTTGGTGACCTTTGGGGTGACCTTTGGTGACCTTTGGGGTGACCTTTGGTGACCTTTGGTGACCTTTGGTGACCTTTGGTGACCTTTGGTGACCTTTGGGGTGACCTTTGGTGACCTTTGGTGACCTTTGGTGACCTTTGGGGTGACCTTTGGTGACCTTTGGGGTGACCTTTGGTGACCTTTGGTGACCTTTGGTGACCTTTGGTGACCTTTGGTGACCTTTGGTGACCTTTGGGGTGACCTTTGGTGACCTTTGCTGACCTTTGGTGACCTTTGGTGACCTTTGGTGACCTTTGGGGTGACCTTTGGTGACCTTTGGGGTGACCTTTGGTGACTTTTGGGGTGACCTTTGGTGACCTTTGGGGTGACCTTTGGTGACCTTTGGGGTGACCTTTGGTGACCTTTGGTGACCTTTGGGGTGACCTTTGGTGACCTTTGGTGACCTTTGGTGACCTTTGGGGTGACCTTTGGTGACCTGTGGTGACCTTTGGTGACCTTTGCTGACCTTTGGTGACCTTTGGTGACCTTTGGTGACCTTTGGGGTGACCTTTGGTGACCTTTGGGGTGACCTTTGGTGACCTTTGGTGACCTTTGGGGTGACCTTTGGTGACCTTTGGTGACCTTTGGTGACCTTTGGTGACCTTTGGGGTGACCTTTGGTGACCTGTGGTGACCTTTGGTGACCTTTGCTGACCTTTGGTGACCTTTGGTGACCTTTGGTGACCTTTGGGGTGATCTTTGGTGACCTTTGGGGTGACCTTTGGTGACCTTTGGTGACCTTTGGGGTGACCTTTGGTGACCTTTGGGGTGACCTTTGGTGACCTTTGGTGACCTTTGGTGACCTTTGGTGACCTTTGGTGACCTTTGGGGTGACCTTTGGTGACCTTTGGGATGACCTTTGGTGACCTTTGGTGACCTTTGGCGACCTTTGGTGACCTTTGGTGACCTTTGGGGTGACCTTTGGTGACCTTTGGTGACCTTTGGTGACCTTTGGGGTGACCTTTGGTGACCTTTGGGGTGACCTTTGGTGACCTTTGGGGTGACCTTTGGTGACCTTTGGTGACCTTTGGTGACCTTTGGTGACCTTTGGTGACCTTTGGGGTGACCTTTGGTGACCTTTGGTGACCTTTGGTGACCTTTGGGGTGACCTTTGGTGACCTTTGGGGTGACCTTTGGTGACCTTTGGTGACCTTTGGTGACCTTTGGTGACCTTTGGTGACCTTTGGTGACCTTTGGGGTGACCTTTGGTGACCTTTGCTGACCTTTGGTGACCTTTGGTGACCTTTGGTGACCTTTGGGGTGACCTTTGGTGACCTTTGGGGTGACCTTTGGTGACCTTTGGGGTGACCTTTGGTGACCTTTGGGGTGACCTTTGGTGACCTTTGGGGTGACCTTTGGTGACCTTTGGTGACATTTGGTGACCTTTGGGGTGACCTTTGGTGACCTTTGGGGTGACCTTTGGTGACCTTTGGTGACCATTGGTGACCTTTGGGGTGACCTTTGGTGACCTTTGGGGTGACCTTTGGTGACCTTTGATGACCTTTGGTGACCTTTGGGGTGACCTTTAGTGACCTTTGGGGTGACCTTTGGTGACCTTTGGTGACCTTTGGGGTGACCTTTGGTGACCTTTGGTGACCTTTGGTGACCTTTGGTGACCTTTGGGGTGACCTTTGGTGACCTGTGGTGACCTTTGGTGACCTTTGCTGACCTTTGGTGACCTTTGGTGACCTTTGGTGACCTTTGGGGTGACCTTTGGTGACCTTTGGGGTGACCTTTGGTGACCTTTGGGGTGACCTTTGGTGACCTTTGGGGTGACCTTTGGTGACCTTTGGTGACCTTTGGTGACCTTTGGTGACCTTTGGTGACCTTTGGGGTGACCTTTGGTGACCTTTGGGATGACCTTTGGTGACCTTTGGTGACCTTTGGTGACCTTTGGTGACCTTTGGTGACCTTTGGGGTGACCTTTGGTGACCTTTGGTGACCTTTGGTGACCTTTGGGGTGACCTTTGGTGACCTTTGGTGACCTTTGGTGACCTTTGGGGTGACCTTTGGTGACTTTTGGGGTGACCTTTGGTGACCTTTGGGGTGATCTTTGGTGACCTTTGGGGTGACTTTTGGTGACCTTTGGTAACTTTTGGTGACCTTTGGGGTGACCTTTGGGGTGACCTGTGGTGACCTTTGGGGTGACCTTTGGTGACCTTTGGTGACGTTTGGGGTGACCTTTGGTGACCTTTGGGGTGACCTTTGGTGACCTTTGGTGACCTTTGGGGTGACCTTTAGTGACCTTTGGGGTGACCTTTGGTGACCTTTGGTGACCTTTGGTGAAATTTGGGATGACCTTTGGTGACCTTTGGTGACCTTTGGTGACCTTTGGGGTGACCTTTGGTGACCTTTGGTGAACTTTGGTGACCTTTGGTGACCTTTGGGGTGACCTTTGGTGACCTTTGGGGTGACCTTTGGTGACCTTTGGTGACCTTTGGGGTGACCTTTAGTGACCTTTGGGGTGACCTTTGGTGACCTTTGGTGACCTTTGGGGTGACCTTTGGTGACCTTTGGGGTGACCTTTGGTGACCTTTGGTGACCTTTGGTGACCTTTGGTTACCTTTGGGGTGACCTTTGGTGACCTTTGGGGTGACCTTTGGTGACCTTTGGTGACCTTTGGTGACCTTTGGTGACCTTTGGGGTGACCTTTGGTGACCTTTGGTGACCTTTGGTGATTTTTAGGGTGACCTTTGGTGACCTTTGGTGACCTTTGGTGACCTTTGGGGTGACCTTTGGTGACCTTTGGGATGACCTTTAGTGACCTTTGGTGACCTTTGGTGACCTTTGGTGACCTTTGGGGTGACCTTTGGTGACTTTTGGTGACCTTTGGTGACCTTTGGGGTGACCTTTGGTGACCTTTGGTGACCTTTGGTGACCTTTGGGGTGACCGTTGGTGACTTTTGGGGTGACCTTTGGTGACCTTTGGGGTGACCTTTGGTGACCTTTGGGGTGACCTTTGGTGACCTTTGGTAACTTTTGGTGACCTTTGGGGTGCCCTTTGGTGACCTTGTGTGACCTTTGGTGACCTTTGGTGACCTTTGGTGACCTTTGGTGACCTTTGGGGTGACTTGGTGACCTTGTGTGACCTTTGGTGACTTTTGGGGTGACCTTTGGTGACCTTTGGTGACCTTTGGTGACCTTTGGGGTGACCGTTGGTGACTTTTGGGGTGACCTTTGGTGACCTTTGGGGTGACCTTTGGTGACCTTTGGGGTGACCTTTGGTGACCTTTGGTAACTTTTGGTGACCTTTGGGGTGACCTTTGGTGACGTTTGGGGTGACCTTTGGTGACTTTTGGTGACCTTTGGGGTGACCTTTGGTGACCTTTGGGGTGACCTTTGGTGACCTTTGGTGACCTTTGGGGTGACATTTAGTCACCTTTGGGGTGACCTTTGGTGACCTTTGGTGACTTTTGGTGACCTTTGGGGTGACCTTTGGTGACCTTTGGTGACCTTTGGTGACCTTTGGGGTGACCTTTGGAGACCTTTGGTGACCTTTGGTGACCTTTGGTGACCTTTGGTGACCTTTGGTGACCTTTGGGGTGACCTTTGGTGACCTTTGGGGTGACCTTTGGTGACCATTGGTGACCTTTGGGGTGACCTTTAGTGACCTTTGGGGTGACCTTTGGTGACCTTTGGTGACCTTTGGTGACCTTTGGTGACCTTTGAGGTGACCTTTGGTGACCTTTGGGGTGACCTTTGGTTACCTTTGGTGGCCTTTGGTGACCTTTGGGGTGACCTTTGGTGACCTTTGGGGTGACCATTGGTGACCTTTGGTGACCTTTGGTGACCTTTGGGGTGACCTTTAGTGACCCTTGGGGTGACCTTTGGTGACCTTTGAGGTGACCTTTGGTGACCTTTGGGGTGACCTTTGGTTACCTTTGGTGGCCTTTGGTGACCTTTGGGGTGACCTTTGGTGACCTTTGGGGTGACCATTGGTGACCTTTGGTGACCTTTGGTGACCTTTGGGGTGACCTTTAGTGACCTTTGGGGTGACCTTTGGTGACCTTTGGTGACCTTTGGTGACCTTTGGGGTGACCTTTGGTGACCTTTGGTGACCTTTGGTGACCTTTGGGGTGACCTTTAGTGACCTTTGGTAACCTTTGGTGACCTTTGGTGACCTTTGGGGTGACCTTTGGTGACTTTTGGGGTGACGTTTGGGCACCTTTGGTGACCTTTGGGGTGACCTTTGGTGACCTTTGGGGTGACCTTTGGTGACCTTTGGTGACCTTTGGTGACCTTTGGTTACCTTTGGGGTGACCTTTGGTGACCTTTGGGGTGACCTTTGGTGACCTTTGGTGACCTTTGGTGACCTTTGGTGACCTTTGGGGTGACCTTTGGTGACCTTTGGTGATTTTTGGGGTGACCTTTGGTAACCTTTGGTAACCTTTGGTGACCTTTGGGGTGACCTTTGGTGACTTTTGGGGTGACCTTTGGTGACCTTTGGGGTGACCTTTGGTGACCTTTGGGGTGACCTTTGGTGACCTTTGGTAACTTTTGGTGACCTTTGGGGTGACCTTTGGGGTGACCTTTGGTGACCTTTGGTAACCTTTGGGGTGACCTTTGGTGACTTTTGGGGTGACCTTTGGTGACCTTTGGGGTGACCTTTGGTGACCTTTGGGGTGACCTTTGGTGACCTTTGGTAACTTTTGGTGACCTTTGGGGTGACCTTTGGGGTGACCTTTGGTGACCTTTGGGGTGACCTTTGGTGACCTTTGGTGACCTTTGGTGACCTTTGGTGACCTTTGGGGTGACTATTGGTGACCTTTGGGGTGACCTTTGGTGACTTTTGGTGACCTTTAGTGACCTTTGGGGTGACCTTTGGTGACCTTTGGTGACCTTTGGTGACTTTTGGGGTGACCTTTGGTGACCTTTGGGGTGACCTTTGGTGACCTTTGGGGTGACCTCTGGTGACCTTTGGGGTGACCTTTGCTGACCTATGGTGACCTTTGGTGACCTTTGGGGTGACCTTTGGTGACCTTTGGGGAGACCTTTGGTGACCTTTGGTGACCTTTGGTGACCTTTGGGGTGACCTTTGGTGACCTTTGGGGTGACCTTTGGAGACCTTTGGGGTGACCTCTGGTGACCTTTGGGGTGACCTTTGGTGACCTTTGGTGACCTTTGGTGACCTTTGGGGTGACCTTTGCTGACCTATGGTGACCTTTGGTGACCTTTGGGGTGACCTTTGGTGACCTTTGGGGTGACCTTTGGTGACCTTTGGTGACCTTTGGTGACCTTTGGGGTGACCTTTAGTGACCTTTGGGGTGACCTTTGGTGACCTTTGGGGTGACCTTTGGTGACCTTTGGGGTGACCTTTGTTGACCTTTGGGGTGACTTTTGGTGACCTTTGGTGACCTTTGGTGACCTTTGGTGACCCTTGGGGTGACCTTTGGTGACCTTTGGTGACCTTTGGTGACCTTTGGGGTGACCTTTGGTGACTTTTGGGGTGACCTTTGGTGACCTTTGGGGTGACCTTTGGTGACCTTTGGTAACTTTTGGTGACCTTTGGGGTGACCTTTGGGGTGACCTTTGGTGACCTTTGGGGTGACCTTTGGTGACCTTTGGTGACCTTTGGTGACCTTTGGTGACCTTTGGTGACCTTTGGGGTGACCTTTGGTGACCTTTGGTGACCTTTGGGGTGACCTTTGGTGACCTTTGGTGACCTTTGGTGACCTTTGGTGACCTTTGGGGTGACCTTTGGTGACCTTTGGTGACCTTTGGTGACCTTTGGGGTGACCTTTGGTGACCTTTGGTAACCTTTGGGGTGACCTTTGGGGTGACCTTTGGTGACCTTTGGGGTGACCTTTGGTGACTTTTGGGGTGACCTTTGGTGACCTTTGGTGACCTTTGGGGTGACCTTTGGTGACCTTTGGTGACCTTTGGTGACCTTTGGGGTGACCTTTGGTGACCTTTGGTGACCTTTGGGGTGACCTTTGGTGACCTTTGGTGACCTTTGGTGACCTTTGGTGACCTTTGGTGACCTTTGGTGACCTTTGGTGACCTTTGGGGTGACCTTTGGTGACCTTTGGGGTGACCTTTGGTGACCATTGGTGACCTTTGGGGTGACCTTTAGTGACCTTTGGGGTGACCTTTGGTGACCTTTGGTGACCTTTGGTGACCTTTGGTGACCTTTGAGGTGACCTTTGGTGACCTTTGGGGTGACCTTTGGTTACCTTTGGTGGCCTTTGGTGACCTTTGGGGTGACCTTTGGTGACCTTTGGGGTGACCATTGGTGACCTTTGGTGACCTTTGGTGACCTTTGGGGTGACCTTTAGTGACCTTTGGGGTGACCTTTGGTGACCTTTGGTGACCTTTGGTGACCTTTGGGGTGACCTTTGGTGACCTTTGGTGACCTTTGGTGACCTTTGGGGTGACCTTTAGTGACCTTTGGTAACCTTTGGTGACCTTTGGTGACCTTTGGGGTGACCTTTGGTGACTTTTGGGGTGACGTTTGGGCACCTTTGGTGACCTTTGGGGTGACCTTTGGTGACCTTTGGGGTGACCTTTGGTGACCTTTGGTGACCTTTGGTGACCTTTGGTTACCTTTGGGGTGACCTTTGGTGACCTTTGGGGTGACCTTTGGTGACCTTTGGTGACCTTTGGTGACCTTTGGTGACCTTTGGGGTGACCTTTGGTGACCTTTGGTGATTTTTGGGGTGACCTTTGGTAACCTTTGGTAACCTTTGGTGACCTTTGGGGTGACCTTTGGTGACTTTTGGGGTGACCTTTGGTGACCTTTGGGGTGACCTTTGGTGACCTTTGGGGTGACCTTTGGTGACCTTTGGTAACTTTTGGTGACCTTTGGGGTGACCTTTGGGGTGACCTTTGGTGACCTTTGGTAACCTTTGGGGTGACCTTTGGTGACTTTTGGGGTGACCTTTGGTGACCTTTGGGGTGACCTTTGGTGACCTTTGGGGTGACCTTTGGTGACCTTTGGTAACTTTTGGTGACCTTTGGGGTGACCTTTGGGGTGACCTTTGGTGACCTTTGGGGTGACCTTTGGTGACCTTTGGTGACCTTTGGTGACCTTTGGTGACCTTTGGGGTGACTATTGGTGACCTTTGGGGTGACCTTTGGTGACTTTTGGTGACCTTTAGTGACCTTTGGGGTGACCTTTGGTGACCTTTGGTGACCTTTGGTGACTTTTGGGGTGACCTTTGGTGACCTTTGGGGTGACCTTTGGTGACCTTTGGGGTGACCTCTGGTGACCTTTGGGGTGACCTTTGGTGACCTTTAGTGACCTTTGGTGAACTTTGGGGTGACCTTTGCTGACCTATGGTGACCTTTGGTGACCTTTGGGGTGACCTTTGGTGACCTTTGGGGTGACCTTTGGTGACCTTTGGTGACCTTTGGTGACCTTTGGGGTGACCTTTGGTGACCTTTGGGGTGACCTTTGGTGACCTTTGGGGTGACCTCTGGTGACCTTTGGGGTGACCTTTGGTGACCTTTGGTGACCTTTGGTGACCTTTGGGGTGACCTTTGCTGACCTATGGTGACCTTTGGTGACCTTTGGGGTGACCTTTGGTGACCTTTGGGGTGACCTTTGGTGACCTTTGGTGACCTTTGGTGACCTTTGGGGTGACCTTTAGTGACCTTTGGGGTGACCTTTGGTGACCTTTGGGGTGACCTTTGGTGACCTTTGGGGTGACCTTTGTTGACCTTTGGGGTGACTTTTGGTGACCTTTGGTGACCTTTGGTGACCTTTGGTGACCTTTGGTGACCCTTGGGGTGACCTTTGGTGACCTTTGGTGACCTTTGGTGACCTTTGGGGTGACCTTTGGTGACTTTTGGGGTGACCTTTGGTGACCTTTGGGGTGACCTTTGGTGACCTTTGGTAACTTTTGGTGACCTTTGGGGTGACCTTTGGGGTGACCTTTGGTGACCTTTGGGGTGACCTTTGGTGACCTTTGGTGACCTTTGGTGACCTTTGGTGACCTTTGGTGACCTTTGGGGTGACCTTTGGTGACCTTTGGTGACCTTTGGGGTGACCTTTGGTGACCTTTGGGGTGACCTTTGGTGACCTTTGGTGACCTTTGGTGACCTTTGGTGACCTTTGGGGTGACCTTTGGTGACCTTTGGTGACCTTTGGTGACCTTTGGGGTGACCTTTGGTGACCTTTGGTAACCTTTGGGGTGACCTTTGGGGTGACCTTTGGTGACCTTTGGGGTGACCTTTGGTGACTTTTGGGGTGACCTTTGGTGACCTTTGGGGTGACCTTTGGTGACCTTTGGGGTGACTTTTGGGGTGACCTTTGGTGACTTTTGGGGTGACCTTTGGTGACCTTTGGTGACCTTTGGTGACCTTTGGTGACCATTGGGGTGACCTTTGGTGACCTTTGGTGACCTTTGGGGTGACCTTTGGTGACCTTTGGGGTGACCTTTGGTGACCTTTGGGGTGACCTTTGGTGACCTTTGGTGACCTTTGGGGTGACCTTTGGTGACCTTTGCATGGCTCGAAATGTTGGCGGCATGGCTCGAAATGTTGGCGGCACGGCTCAAAATGTTGGCGGCATGGCTCGAAATGTTGGCGGCATAGCTCGAAATGTTGGCGGCATGGCTCGAAATGTTGGCGGCATTGCTCGAAATGTTGGCGGCATGGCTCGAAATGTTGGCGGCATGGCTCGAAGTGTTGGTGGAATGGCTCGAAATGTTGGCGGCATGGCTCAAAATGTTGGCGGCACGGTTCGAAATGTTGGCGGCATGGCTCGAAATGTTGGCGGCATGGCTCGAAATGTTGGCGGCATGGCTCGAAATGTTGGCGGCACGGCTCGAAATGTTGGCGGCATGGCTCGAAATGTTGGCGGCATGGCTCAAAATGTTGGCGGCATGGCTCGAAATGTTGGCGGCATGGCTCGAAATGTTGGCGGCATGGCTCGAAATGTTGGCGGCACGGCTCGAAATGTTGGCGGCATGGCTCGAAATGTTGGCGGCATGGCTCGAAATGTTGGCGGCATGGCTCGAAATGTTGGCGGCATGGCTCGAAGTGTTGGCGGAATGGCTCGAAATGTTGGCGGCATGGCTCAAAATGTTGGCGGCATTGCTCGAAATGTTGGCGGCATGGCTCGAAATGTTGGCGGCATGGCTCGAAGTGTTGGCGGAATGGCTCGAAACACATACAGCAAGCTGGCTGCAAAGTGATTCAGGCATAATGTGATGCTGACACCAAGATCGTTTTTACAGCAATTGACGAATCAAAGAAGAAAACAGTGGGTATCGTAATTGGTAATGACAGCGATTTATTGGTCTTGTTGGTTGTTCATGCTCCATGGCTGGAAACCATTTCTTCCTTTCGATATTTGCTTCAACAAATGCAGATAATTTGGATACTCTGCGGCATCAATGTTACTTGTAGACCATCGCAAAGGAGCCTGTTCACACAAATTTCAGGTTGGCTGTACTTTTCCCTACTTCAGCAGCTGCACAACAACACTCTTATAGAGTTTACCATCAAGTGCAGCAATGGCTCAATGTCAATAAAGATTCACTAAAATGGGGTTGGAAAAGGATTGGTGGTTATGTGCATCCAGTTGTAACGACAAAGGCAGCTGATCCTGAAAAATTGCTCTCCCTCATTCTTTACACTTGTAATGCGGGGTGTGTCAGGAACTGTAAGCGTCGACAGAGTGGCTTGAAATGCTCAAACATGTGCAAGAAATGCTCCGGACATGGGAGCACCAACAGAGATGCACTAATTATTGACGACGGCATCGATGAAGATAATCTTCAACATGAAAAAGAGCTTGAAGGTTTTTAGGTTACTGATTGCTGTTATTTATTATTATGTAACTATCTTGTACGTTGTACATACCACTTTTCATTGAACAACATTGAATTTACTGAAAAGCATGTATTGTGAAGAAAAACAATTTCTATTATTTTTGTATTAAAGCTTATTAGATAAAGTTTGTAGTTAACCCTGTTTTAATGATATCCACATGATTTTATCTTTTTAGGATGATATGACAAAAGATAGAGGTAATTTAAGTAGGTGTAATTATAAAAACACAAATGGGAACGAGAAAAACGATATGATGAATTATTCAAAGGGAAAAATAGGCAAAATGAAGATAAAAGCGACAAAGGAGGGGAGCAATGCGGATAGATTATCATATACATACACATAGCCGTACATACATATATCATCATCATCATCGTCGTCGTCATTCCTTTTTGCTCCTGTAGCAGCATAGGGCGTCTTTCGAGGATTCTTCAGAATTTGGTGTTTCCACCTATATGGTAGCGGAGTTGTCAGCTCTGTACCAACATACATACATACACACATACAAATGTTCCTATCTTATTGATGCGTCACTAAGTACTTTTTATAACGAAACATACTCTTTATAACGAAACATATTCATTTTCAAGCGAGTACGATTAATCCCAAGCTAACTGGAAAATAATGACATCATTACCCCTTCCATATCTCTGTAACACTTTCTGGAAGTCGAAAATGCATAAGACCATTGTTATTCTAAATTAAATATAGATTAATTTTGTATAAGATAAAGTTTGCGCTAAACCTTGCAGTTAACGAGATATTTGCGAAAAACTGTAAAACTGTTGAAACCTACCATTTTACCACCTTTCCAATCCCCTCCCGCCTAAATCCGACGCGCAAGGTCATACCACTTTTTTCCACTTACTAAGAGGAGGGTACTAAACAGTTTGTCGCTGGGTAGAATTTTCTTTTTTGGATGTTTGGGTTAAACCTAGTTTTACTGTACTAAAACCTGGAACCAAGAATGGCCACATTTGTGACGTCATAGCTCTTCCCTCCACAGGCTGAGAAAGCGACAACATGATTTTTCATACTCAGGAAACACCACCGAATAACAAGGTACCACTTTTCGGTATAAAGCTACTCAGTCCCACGAAAATCGTTATTTGACGAGTTAACACATCACAATAGTCAACCAGAGGTAACACCATATTGTTACATAATGTGGCTTTGATATTAGCGTTGAATGAGTGACGATTTAAGAAAGCAGCTTCTAAAGCGCAGGTGTGCGGAAAAAAAGTCACGGGAAAAAAAGTCACGGAATTAAAACCCCCGGAAAAAAAAACACTCGGAAAAAAGTCACCGGAAAGAAAGTCACCGGAAAAAAAGTCCCTCGGAAAAAAAATCACTCGGAAAAAAAGTCACCGGAAAGAAAGTCACCGGAAAAAAGGTCCCTCGGAAAAAAACCACTAGGAAAAAAAGTCACCGGAAAAAAAGTCACCGAAAAGAAAGTCACCGGAAAAAGTCACCTTAACATAGCCTGCTGGGAGAAGGAAACGTCGTGAATGGATTATAAATAAGTGATAAATTGATAGTGCTATTTCACTAGAAATTGTGAATTGTCAGTTTGGCAGCGGTAAAATCTGTAGTGGAAGGCCAATCTTTAAACTCATGAAATAGTTATTTATGGTACCAGTATGTTATATTACAGGCCGAGAGGGGTCTTTTCTAAATACATTATTTGTAATAAACCACGGTGTCAAGGAAAAAGTGGGTTATAATGTAAACAAGCTAGTAATAGCCCAGTTTACTTCTTTAAAATGAACTATTAAAACACCTTAGTCCCACGGAAAAAAGTCACCGGAACGCAGGTCACGAGGAAAAAAATCTTACGGAAAAAAGGTCACTCGGAAAAGTCACCGGAAAGAAAACCGCTGTAGAAAAAGTTGTTGAAACACACAAGAAACGCCGTCGCCGTGTTTATTATTCTAAAACATTCCTTAGATGTTTACATCCCTCGACTAAAAGACCAAGGAAGTTCTCCGAGATTTCTTCAGATCTTCACGTTTCAGGGTCCATAAATGATGAAAAACATGTTTTAATTATATTAGTTCTAATATTGTATATAGTATGTAGATTATATATGGTATACAACAAAATAAAATATTGTTATTGCACTATGTACTTATTAATTCTTTTCTTTCCGGTGATTCTTTTCCGGATGCTTCCAGTGACTTTTTTCCAGGGACTTTTTTTCCGGGTGATTTTTTTCCGGGGGCTTTTTTCCGCATGACTTTTTCCGGGTGATTTTTTTTCCGGGGGCCTTTTTCCGCATGACTTTTTTTCCGGTGACTTTCTTTCTAGGGACTTTTATTCCGGGTGACTTTTTTTCCGGGGGCTTAAATTCCTTGACCTTTTTTCCTGTGACTTTTTTTCCGGGATTCAAAGTGCAATAAGCTCTCTGTAAACATTTAGAGGGGGTTTTAAAACAAAAATTGATTCAAGGCTTACACCCACATTTTTAATGGTATCTCAAACGCTCTGTGCAGAGAATACAGAAAATCCTGAGAAACCCACAACTCAAAATTCACGAAGACATCACTCAACTGGGTCACAGACTAAGTTTCAGAAAATCGTCCATCCAAACCACTGAACTTTTAATCAACAACAATTTCAACCTGGAACAAGAATGGGAACGAGAGTGGCAGGCCGATATTTACGGCACCCTCTTCGCCAAACAGACGCCACCTGGCTTTACTCTACCTCGTAAAACATGGAGCAGATTAAACCGAATTCCCACAAACTGTGGAGCATTCGCCGACTCCCTATTCAGATGGGGCAAATCCGAAATCAGCACATGTGACTGTGGCGAAGAATAGCAAACAATCCAACCCCTTGCCTACAACTGCGACGATAGGCCCAGCCATTGCACAAGTGAAGACTTCTTGAGAGCTACTCCATCGGCTATTACTTGGATTGAAAATGTGAATATTAATAATTTATTTAAAATATTTAAGATATTTATACATGTGTAGCCATATGATAAATAAATAAATAAATAATGGTATGTGTAACAGGTATTGTATTATTATTTATTGTAAAACAGATAACTTTTAAGTAATGTTATTTATCTACGATTTTTAAAGGTGATGCTTGTCTATAATTGTTCAATATCGTTGGAAGTAGTTAAAATTCTATATGAAAACGATATTCATAAATAAAATGCCACCCACACCTCTACCTTTAGATCCTCGATCTTTTGGTATGATAGTATAACCCTCAATAGAAATATAATTTGTTATATTATCAGAAGACAAAGTTTCGAAGACAGCCAGCAAGTTAAATGAAGAATCAATAATGGATTCCCTGAAAGAACCAAAATTGGCAGCAAATAAATGTTTATTAATTTGAGCACATTTTAATTTTTAAACCATTAAATAGGCTTGTTTATAATTTGAGATTAAAAACAAATCTATATTTCCTGTTTCTTAATAACTTTTTATTGTTGAAAACCATACATCTAAATTTGTAGCTGGTAAATTTATGAATAGCGAAGCCACGTGGCGCAGATGGTTAAGCGCCAGGCTTGCATTAAGCAAGTCCTCGGTTCGAATCCCGCAGGGGTCGGAATTTTTCCGTAGCCTTGGCGATTGGAATCGTGCTCGGTGAGACCATTCACTGTTGGGCACCAAATTAACTGTGCTCTACTCAGAACCACAGACCTAAGAGATAGAGTAACAAGGTTAACACATCACCAAGTCACACACCTCAGACAATGGTTGCTGCGCAAGCACCAAAGGCTAACGCTCCAACTCTGTATCCCGAATCCGGGGCAAGTTGAGTATTGTACCGCCAGATGCCAGCTCATAAAGCACCAGCCACTACACCGCAAGGTAAATGAGGTTACAGATTATACATACATATATATATATATACATACATACATACAAATTTAAGAAGAATTGTTCATATCCTCTCTTCAAAACGCTGGCCCAATCAATGAATGCGATCAATCCCATCGCTTGTAATAAGAATGTTTGCTTTTTCCTGTAGGATGGCATTAATTTTATTTTCTAGGTACGTCTCCATTAATAATATATTACGTAACAAGAGTAGCGGTGAGTGCAGTAATTCCAGGAGTGCGTAATTGCTTTACAACTTGAGTTGTGTACTATACTTTTTCTACGACCACACTCATTTCAATTAATGAAAAAGAAATGTTTTATTGACTGTCAAATCATTACGGTTACACCACCTTAAAAATTAAACGGCTACAATCACAGCTCTGCACCGCTTTGTACAAACAACTATAAAATATACGTAACTATAATCACGAAAGCGAAAAAACATTGTTACTACTAACATAATAAGTCACTAAATCTGGCTGTGCGTAAAAACACGCTTACACAACTTGTAAGTTGTACAATTTAGCTGGCCATAAACACACGTTTAAACCGCCATGAATGTACGCCACACTTTTTCCGGCAGGATTATGCTTGGCGTCTCATAAATGGCATTGCCCACAGACATACATTTTATTCTGGCAGTTTTGAACGCCGGTTTAAAACGGCAAATGAAAAAAGTGTGTGTCTGTGGCTAAAAACCGGCATTTTTCGCTGGAGTGTGGTGTGGCCCCTGGAATCTTGAAATTTTCAACACTCTTTGTTGGCGTGCGAAAACAAATTCCCGTTCACTATCAAATTGCGTTTACTACCAGCGTGCAGAATAATATTTATTTGTAAAATGCTCTCAAATATCAAAAGAAAGAGGCGTGGAACCGTGTGCGCGTTAATTTACACGCAAATAATGTTAAAGCAAAAAACTACTAAAATGCCTAGGGTCTGGCAGAAAAATTGGTTAAGTGAACGGGACCAATACAGTGATATGAAACTGTTACGGGAATTAAGGGATAATGATCCCGATGACTTTAAACTATTTAAGAATGGATGCAAATACTTTTGATGCACTTTTAAAGTTAATAGAGCCCTACATAAGTAGAGAAGACACGAGAATGCGCAAAAGTATTACGCCAGAAGAACGCCTCACAGCTACTCTTCGTTTTTTAGCAACAGGAAGAAGCTACGAGGATTTAAAATTTAGTACGGCAATTTCTGCTCAAGCTCTAGGATGTATAATACCAGAGACTTGCAGGGTGTTATTTGAGGTTCTGAAAAAGGATTTCTTGAAGGTAAGAAATATTCTGCTCTTAAATAATAAATGAAAATTTATTCCACAAACGTAAACATTAATTCTATTAATTTGGAAAATGCACGTAGCCAGTTTTTGCACATTTAAATATTTTTTACACTTTAAATATTTGACATATTAAAATATTTCGATTCTTGAATGAATCTTCTTCAGTTGACATTTAAATTATTTAAAATGTAGAATACAAGGTAAATACTATCAATAGATAAGCGAGACAATTATTTGGCAAATACGAGTCTATTATACATTTTAATTTGTGATAATAATCTGTAATAGTAACTATTACTATTACGGCATTATTTAATTATTTTTTAACGTTTAATTTTCGATTTCACAGCCATTCGTGTTTCTTTATTGTTAAGGCATATCGCAGATTAAAATGTATAATAGACTCGTATTTGTCAATTTATTTCTTTGCTTATCAACTGATAGTATTTATCTTGAATTCTAGATTTTAAATAAAACTAAAGAAGATTCATACAAGAATCGAAATATTTTAGTATGTCAAATATTTAAAGTGTAAAGTAATGTGTAAAAATTGCCTGCGAGAATTTCCCAAATAAATAATTTAAAAATTGGACCTACGGCAGTAAAATTTAACCTAAAAATAAGAACTAACACATGTAAACAACAATAACACAAACACAATAAGATCCTATTACTAAACGATTACTACTACTAATACTAATATCAATAATATTGACGTATATAATAAACATTATGTAATATTACAATTCGTATACAATTATACAGGGCGCATCAGAAATAAGTGTGTTAATTTTAATGCGTATTAGTAAAGCTCGCTAAATTAAATATTTTTGTTCGACTACCATTTTCTAAAGGAGACTATTATTTGGCACTTTCCATACGCCAAAAGCATGTTATTACTGTATACTATGCAATAAGAATTTGATTGTACACATCTGTCACTTTATTGCACACTTAGGTTAAAACTGTTTATTACATTTGGCGAGTGTTCAATTTATTTATAACAATGAAAGTATACCTTACATGATTTTTAATAAGGTTTCAATTTGAAATGACGTTGACATTTTGTAATCTCTTTTAGCATAAATATGTGATAGTCGACAAAATTATGTATGCAACTCGTATCTAAAGTTTCTTTGTTGAAAGTCATGGTGACCAATTAAGTTAGATACATAACGACTCTTTTGGCCAAAATTATGGGGCAAAAAATACGAAAAAAAATTTACAATTTTTGCAATATGCTATAGAGAAAAGTTATTCAACTTAGTGAGTTCTTCTACAAGTTAAAATTAACACACGAATTTATGATACACCCTGTATATATAAATAAATAATTGTTTTGAATATATGAAATTACATATCTTGGTATGAGGAATAATAAACTGCCGCCGCAGTAGACGAGTCTTCAGACACGGATGGTGATGGTGTACTAGTAGTGGCAGAAGAAGTAGTACGTAACGAAAATGTATTTGGGTGTTGAACATTATTGGGATTTTGATATTGAGGAAAATGTGCTGTATAAGTGTTTTCTGATATGATGCTGTTTGGTGATAATTGACATAGGAGAGCTTTCTGTATTACTTGAAAAATTAACGTTTCTGTATTAAGTTTTTTGCGACTCAGGTTTAATTTTTTTTAATTTTTCTGCAACATACTTTCCAAAAGCATCGTTTTCGTCAAGTACTACCTCACTTCTGGACGTATCCTGTAGCGCGGCGGTGCAGGCTCTCATAAACTGACGTTGTTCTTGGAGGTCTTGTGCTCGTTGTCGTTTTTGATTTCTTCTTTCCGTTGTTATAAATAATGCTGCCGCCGGTAAAGTAGGTCCCTGAAAATTGATTTATTGAAATTTATTTCTAGTTTCCTAGTACGAAAGAAGAGTGGGTGCAAGTGGCCGAAGGATTTAAATCTCGTTGGCATTTTCCAAACTGCGGCGGAGCTATCGATGGAAAACATATACGCATTCGTCCTCCACCGGGAACGGGAGCATTGTATTACAATTATAAACAATTTTATAGCATGGTGCTAATGGCTGTGGTTAACTCAAACTACGAATTTATTTATGTGGATGTAGGAAAAAATGGAAGAATTTCAGATGGTGGAATTCTAGAGTATACAACATTTTATCAAAGATTAATTCAAGAGAAATTAAAATTACCCGATAAGCATGAAATTGATGAAAATTTAAATTTTGTGTTTATTGGTGACGAAGCGTTCGCTCTGCATAAAAATATGTTAAAACCATTTAATCAGAGATCTCACATATGAAAGACGAATATTCAATTATAGACTGTCCAGAGCTCGAAACGTAGTGGAAAATGTTTTCGGTTTAAAAGCTGCTAGATTCAGAATTCTACATACTGCTATAAACATGACACCACAGAATATTCAGTATGTTGTTTTAGCTATTTGCGTTTTGCACAACTATTTGTGCAAAAGTAGTAACAAATACACATTAGGAACATTTGACACAGCAAAATAAACAGACACACGAAATACAAGAAAATGGCCAGTGGAGGCACGATGATGCTCAACTTACTTCTTTGCAAACAAGTAGATCAAGCAATAACATGGATGCTAAACAAAATAGGGATGAGTACACGCAGTATTTTATCGGTGATGGGAAAGTCTCTTGGCAAGACGAAATCTTAAATAAAGGGAAAGCGTAAATAAGATTATTGTACTTATTAGATATTGTGTATGTATATATGTTTATGTAAAATATGATCAAAAATTATTTTCATCTAGTATGGGTATGGAACAGTTCCTAATTTATCAATGCAACTACATTTAAACTTAATGCAAATTTGTCATTTGATTGTTAAGTGAATTATAGTTACATTCATAAATTAGGAACTATTCCATAGCCATATTAAACTGCTTAACAATTGAAGTGGCCCAGCAACAAAAATTATGCTGCCATGTTTATTTTAAAACAAAACAATATCGTATGCAGCTATCAAGTGTACTATTTGTTGATACAGTCTTCTGTTAGAAGTAATATAAGATTGCTACATTATTACTCTATAAAACTTAATATTTATTACTTTAATCGTAAAGGTATTTTTTTCATTTAATTTATTTACATTGCTTTAATGCGGTTTGTGTTCTTATAGTATGCCCAGACGATGTCAGGAAGTATATCGAGTAAGAGGGGGTCCCACTCGATACTAATTTAAAAACTGCGTTTAAAAATTTAAAAAAAAATGTTTTTCTGTTTCTTCATTGTTTTATAATTAATTGAGTTATAGACTTTAAATTACTGTTAATTATAATGAAACTATATTAAAACATATTAACATATACTATTTAGTTCTTCCATTTGAAATTATTTTGGTGCTGTATGCTAATTTTTTGATCCCAGATCGATGCCTGGCGGGCGGCCTACCCAGTCGCTTTAAATTATTGGGAACCTGCGTTCGAAAGAACAAGGGGTAATAATGCGGCTGTCTAATGCGTGGTGCTCACCACATCACCACGTGTCATGAATTTGACACGCGACAGTCGGGTGTGAGAGCGAGGATACGGAAGCTCTAACCTTCCGCCTTGCAGGCCAAGCTCCTTCATGGGGTGTTAGTGCCTCACCATTATTATTATTATGCTAATTTTTTGATGGGCCACTTCAATTGTTGAGCAGTTTAGGTAAAAATAATTTTTGATCATACTATATTAGACTGTATTATGTAGTTATATATTGTTTATTAAAGTTACTATCTTACCTGACTTTGTGAAGTGCTTGGCAGATTTTGAGAATTTTCTGCAAGCTGGGGATTTTGGGAACCTCGAACACCATCTTCTGCAATAAGCTCATCTTCAAGATTATCTTCTATATTCTCATCACGAGAGCTGTCGATATTGTCCATGCTTTCTGTTGGCATTTCTTGTTCAATTGTGAACAGCAAAAGATCGAAATACCACAAGGTTGGTACATATATATCGTCGGGAGAGGTTCCAGTGCGTTTCGAAGTTTGGACCTTCTTTAATTCCTTTCGAAACGAGCCCCTAATAGACTGAATTTTTTTTGCAATAACGTTACGATCCGCTTTTAAATGATATTTTTTGCAGACTTCAATTAAAGAATCGTACCCAGCATTTTTCAAATTACGGTTTGTGTAATCCTTCGACTTCACCTTCCATAACGCTGGATGTTGCCTATATATTTCAATAAATTCGGTTAGGTACTCTTTATTCATTCTTGGGCTTCTTAATATTGCCGAACCGAAATATAAACTCAACACCTAACGCCGAATAAAAATGTAACATTAAAAAGCGTGTGTGTATGGGCCCTGCAAAGGAAAAACCCTGTTCAGACATGTGGCACGCGAAACCGGCGTATGGCGCGGCGCGTGCAGATGCCCATACACAGACGGTTTTTCCTGCACGTCTGGTGTATTACGTTCATTCGCGCAGGAAAAAGTGCGTGTCTATGCCCAGCTTTTTGATAACTTAGGCCCTGAACACACGGGATTCCGTTTCCCAGATTCGGTATGCGGGATACAGAATCTGAGTCTGTTCAGACACGGCGACTGAATCTCAGACGCGGGCCTTCAGTCACTTGCAGTGCCGTGCTGTTATGGACCTAGCATTGCTGTTCTTTGCTTCTGTCGAATTAGTCTAGAAGTGATGTATTTAAAGTCAGGGATTGGGCTCTACTAAGCTAATAAACTTTTCATTGTCAAATAATGTACGCTCTATGATCGTTGTATAGTAAGGAACGCCTTGCTTATTCGGTTTAAATAGAAGTTGCAGAAAATCTGCTACGCCTATGATATGATATCATATGTTCTGGCTGGCAAAAGTAGGCGAGTCCAGGCCGTGGTACACGTGGACTCATATCCTCTATATGCTCCAATAGTAAATCGGTATCCGAGATACAGAATTTGTAGCCGGCGGCCGAAATGGAGAGATAAGGAAAATCGGCCGCCGGCGACACATTCTGTATCTCGGATACCGATTTACTATTGGAGCATATAGAGGATATGAGTCCACGTGTACCACGGCCTGGACTCGCCTACTTTTGCCAGCCAGAACATATGATATCATGTCATAGGCGTAGCAGATTTTCTTCAACTTCTATTTAAATCGAATAAGCAAGGCGTTCCTTACTATACAACGATCATAGAATGTACATTATTTGACAATGAAAAATTTATTAGCTTAGTAGAGCCCAATCCCTGACTTTAAATACAGCACTTCTAGACTAATTCGACAGAAACAAAGAACAGCAATGCTAGGTCCATAACAGCACGGCACTGCAAGTGACTGAAGGCCCGCGTCTGAGATTCAGTCGCCGTGTCTGAACAGACTCAGATTCTGTATCCCGCATTCCGAATCTGGGATACGGAATCCCGTGTGTTCAGGGCCTTATAGTAGTGGTCATAGAAAAAAGTTTTTTCTGTGCCAAAGATGAGTAACAAATTTCATTGAAAATATTGCTGCAGGTGATGTACCTACCTCTTCTCTCAACAGATAATTTTCTTTGGAAAGAGATTGGGAGATTCAAAATTCTTTGTTACTTTACCCCCTTTATAATCAATTTTTATCCACACTGCTTCAAAAATCTTGCTGAAAAAACTTTCATGTTCAAGTCGTTGTTTTGATAATTTCTTGAATTTGTTTTTTGGTCACACGTAAATGGCAACTTGCACTGATAAAGAAAAAAAAACAACACAATATTACGAGTGGAAGTTTGTAACGCTTTCTGGTATATTTATTTAATATTCGATTAATTAACTTTGCTTCAAAGAAGTGGGTAACTCGTATTGGGACCAGGTCCGATTTATTTATACCTTGACTGATTTAAAGAATACCAAATAAACGAAATTACATTTATTCGACACTATGTACATTTGGGTTCAAACCACAGGGGAGGCACGAGTTTAATTATAAAAACGTACAATATCAGTCCTTCTCAGGACTAACTAGGAGCACCTGAAGACGGGAGTAGATCAAAACTCCCGAAACGTCGTGTGATATACACCCTAGACAGTGGAAAAAGTCCGATAAAACGTATCATTTGGGAAATAGTTAAATACATAATATTCATAATTATGTATTTGACTCAATTCTTCAGTTTGATGTCGGGAAAGTAGGAACCTCAATTGCCTGTGAGTTCGTGCGGGATCCTCGATGTCTTGTAATTATACCAGACCAGTATGTAGCTGCAAATCAAAAATCCAATGCAGAAGCTGCTCAGGCTAACGTCTATTGCTTACTCTGGTGTGTTTATGAGCTAACAACACCCTCTAACACACATTAGCATCAACAGTTCTGTCTCTTTAGTGTTAAAACGTCATCTAGAGGTTATTATAGCGTCCCAAAATTTATATTTACACCTTGAAAATTGTTACTCGGTGCATGAGGCAATTAGGGGTGTTAATATGCTCAGTTTATAACTCCCGGGGAGCAGTTTTAGCAATTCTTCGATGTTTTGTAATTATACCAGATGAGTATGTAATGGCAAATGGAAAATCGAGTGCAGAAGCTGCTCAAGCTAACGTCTATTGCTTACTGTGGTGTCTTTATGAGCTAAAAACAACCTCTAAGGCACATTAGTATCACAGTTCTGTCTCTTTAGTGTTAAATCGTCATCTAGAGGTTATATTATAGCGTCCCAAAATTTATATTTACACCTTGAAAATTGTTACTCGGTGCATGAGGCAATTAGGGGTGTTAATATGCACAGTTTTCAGTTGAAAAGCCAAAACCTAATAACATAAAAATAACAGCAGTTTAAAATTCTTGTAAATTAATGCCTACTTAATAAATACGGCTGGTATTAATGCGAAGGCACATTTCTTACAACACCTGATAATTTCCTGTTAAGGTAGTTTAATTTTAAATTATACAGAAAACACACAGTAAAAATAAGATACTTTTTAAATAAAGCATATGTTATTTTATAAATTACAATTTTATTATTAAATAAGCTACAAACAATTCACCATAACAAAAAAATTCACTGTAAAGAATGCTCAACTTTAACTTGGTGTTGGGATTTGGTAAGAAGTTCATTAAGAAAGTAACTTTGTTTTGGTCCCCTCTTGCTACCTTTTGAGTCTCCTCTATACGTTATGAAACACCCTCATACAGTTATACTCCTTTCTAAGCAAGAAATATTCCTCTATACATGATTGGCAGTGCCGTTTTGAAATAATTTTAAAATTATATGACAATCATAATAATCTCAGTTGCCAATTGAAATGTCAGATTCACACAGCTAAGAGAACTTTGTTCTAGTTTATTTTGTAGTAATAGTACATAACAAGAAGAGAGGAAGAGATGACCTTGAAGGCCCCATGCATCCACTTCAGCTGTCATTAATTTTATCTGGCTATACAAGAAAACCGTCTTCACCCAGGTGGCAACCGGGAGTAGTAGTAGTAGTTGTTGTGAGGAGATTAATGTCAAGCAAGTAAACTTTCATAGGCCCTGTTTGTCAATCACTTGTCATCCCCTTAACTCATCTTCTGCATCAAACTCTTCTGCCTCCATAAATCTTCCCACTCTCTGATGAACTTCAGGATGTAAACCCAAGCGAGAGAGTTCAACTCTTACCTCTGAAACATACCTGCACACCTGCCCCAAGTAGTGAAAGGATGTTTTCTCTTCTCTTTCACATTTTGGGAAAACGGGATAATCTTCTATTCCTATCAATGTTAGATGTCAACAGCTTCTGCATCTTTTCCACTTTTCCTGACTAGTCTTAATAAGCCCACTCGGTTAGAGCCGTCGAGAGTTGCTGCCTTGTGATACCTAGAAGGGGTTCTGGTTCAATACAGATGTCTTCTGATCTGAGTCTGGCCAGTTCATCAACCTTCTCATTGCCCTGAACACCCGTATGTCCTGGAACCCAAATGAGTTCAACATCCTTGTTTCTTGGCAGTTCTGCTAAAGCATCTCCACATTCCTGAATGAGCACTAGTCTTGCCCTGGGCAAGTAGATTGCTTTTACTGCAGCCTGGCTATCAGAGCAGATATAGATAGATAGATAGATAGTTTTATTAACCATTACAGGAATACACATATACATGGCAAGTCAAAACAACAAATAATTCTTCTTTATGAAATAAAGTTAACAAGATTATGATTGAAACAGTTTACAATTATTATTACCGATCAACTTTATATGTTTACACCTATTTAAAAACTATATTGAACAATTTTGAAATACATTAAATACATATTTCATCTTCTAAGTATTCGTCGACATCATAGTAGGCCTTCCCCAACAAAAGGTTTTTAATTTTGTGGCAGAAAGGACTGTGTCGTAGGAGTCGTACTTCTATAGGTAATTTATTATACAGTTTCACTGCATGGTAGTTGGTGCCCTGTTCTGAGGCTACAATTCGATGTAGAGGGATCACTAGGTCTTCTTTTTTTCTGGTATCATACCCATGAATATCATCATTTTCATGAACATATTTAACGCAATTAAATATATATAATGCACTCAGGGTAAGTATTTTTTGTTCTATGAATAGATTTCTACAGTGGGCCCTGTATTTTGCTCTGCATAATATTCTAATGGCACTCTTCTGTTTCCGGATTATGCTATGGACGCCATTGGAGTTGCCCCAAATGATTAGACCATAGGTCAATGTACTCTGAAAAAGTGCAAAGTACGCTTCCCTAGCCGCCTGGTAGTTGGCAATTTTCATAAGCCTCCTTAGGGTATATAGGACAGAGGCTAGTTTACCATTTAATGTATCTGTTTTGTGAAATTTCAGGTCAGTCTCCAGAATTATTCCAAGGAATGTCACATTACTTATATTATTTTGTGGCCTAGTATCGAAAGTTAGTCTAGATACTTGTTTTGTTTACGTTGAGCTTGAGAGTATTTGCATTGAACCATGCTTCAGCTTGTTTTAGGGTGTCTAGCGTCTTAAAATCCGCATCGGTTTTAGTTTTTGCAACATTAACGAAGTTTGTGTCATCGGCGAATAAGCTTATGCTGTCTGCTGTAACATTTAGTGGTAGGTCGTTTACATAAACGATGAACAAAATTGGCCCCAGGATAGATCCTTGCGGAACACCACAGGAAATTGCACCCCAGTCCGATGATTTGCTATCTACGAAGACTCTCTGTGTTCTGTTCTGCAGATATGTGGACATGAGGTTAAGTGCGTCTCCTCTTATACCATAGTGTTTTAATTTGCTTAATAGGGTCTTGTGGTTAATGCTATCGAAGGCTTTGCTGAGGTCACAGCACGCTATCTGCGCTGTTTGTTTGTTGTCAAAAGCTTCAGCAACTTTTTCTACGATGTCGACCAAAGCCGTGGTAGTAGACTTTTTCTTTCTATATCCATGCTGTTGATCTGCCAAAATAGTTTTGTTTTCAAGGTATTTTACTAGCCTGTCTTTGATTGCAGTTTTAAATATTTTTGAAAAAGCTGGCAAGATGGAAATTGGCCGGTAATTCGTGGGATCCGTCCCATCGCCTTTTTTGTAAAGAGGAACAACCTTAACATTTTTGAGGACGTCTGGGAAGAATCCTTCCGCGAAACATCTGTTGATAATATGCGCTACCGGAGCGGCAATCTCTCTGATTATCATTTTCAGCAGGGAGGTACTGAAGCTATATACATCTTGAGTATTTTTGGTTTTCAGGCGACTTGTTATTTTAAGTACTTCTTCTGGGGTAACATCATGCAGATAAAACGAGTTGCAGGTATTATGTCCCTTTTGCAGGTACTCAATTGCCCTATTATCAACTTTTGACATACATGTAGCAATATTTTCTGCTACATTTATGAAATATTTATTGAAAGTTTATGGGCTTATGCTGGATGTCATCTGAGATGAACTGCGTTTGCATTTCCTTTCATCATTTATTAAGTTCCATATTGCCTTTGCCTTATTTTCAGATTTCATTATTCTGTTATTGTTTTCTACTTGTTTAGCTGTAGTTACTGCACTTCTATATATTTTTTTTAAATTTTAAATAGGCTTTACGACTCAGATAATCCCGTTTTACTTCATAAATAGTTCCAATTGCATCCAAAGTATTTTTTAGTCTTGCGATTTCTTCGGTGTACCATGCATATTTGGTTCGGTGTTTCTTTTTATTTATTATTTTTGTTTTTTCAGGGCATTCCTCATCTAGTACAGCATGTAGAGAGCTAAAGAAGAATTCGAATATTTCTTGAATTCCGAAGGACAAGTCAAAGATCTTGTCCCATTCCGTCTACTTTAGTCTGTTGTTTATACTATCACAGTTTACTTCTGTGATTTTCCTTGTTTTAGTTAAGATGTTTTTTGTTTCAGGCTGTCCAATTTTGCTGTTATATACCAAAATTTGAGCCTTGTGGTCAGATAAGTGGGGGTCTACAACACAAGATGGTAGGTCTTCGAGGCTGCCGTTGTGGAAGATATTATCAATAGAAGTAGTGCACGTATTACTTACTCTAGAGGGTTCTTTGAAAGCTGGATGATACCCATACTCTTGAAATGTGTTTAAGAAGTCTTTAGTGTTTGAATTTTCTTGCAAGATATTTATGTTAAAATCACCACATATAAATATGTTTTTAAGTGTGGGAAATAAGTTTTGAATTTTTTCTAAGTTGCTTCTCATTTTTTCCATAAATATTTGTGATGATGATTGGGGTGCTTTGTATACGGCTACTACAACAATATTTGGCTTTTTTATTTCAATAGCAGCAATTTCAAAATTTAATTCTTCAGAGAGATAATTTATTTCTTCCAATTTTTTGCTTTGTAAATTAGATTTTGTTAAGATTACAACTCCTCCATGACTACTGTTTCTGCGTGAGAAAAAGTCAGCCAAGGAGTAACCCTCCATATTCACACATTTTACAGTGTTTGTTTGTAGCCAGTGCTCGGTGATACAGGCTACGTCAATGTTGTGCCCGGTTAAGCAAAGTTGAAGGTGCTCTATTTTGCTACTCAGCGACTGCACATTATAATTAAGTATTTTTATGTTCCGTCGATTTGGGGATATCTTGGAGTGACTGTCTGTGGGATTTTGGAACTTTTTAGTACTGTTGATGGTTTTGTTGGTTTCGAAAAAAAAATACGGTGAAACCATAATTCCTTCTGGCCAATTTTCTGACTTATAGGTTCAATTTTAAATTTATGATCAGTTACTACCTTTGGTATTTAATTTTTGCACTGATATTTCTGCCTTGTCGACAATAATTTCCTGTATATGTTCTTTAATATCCTCTTCTGTAAATTCTGGTTTTACTTGACTCACAAACAACCATGTTTGTCGTGGAGCGCCTTGAATTTTGAAACTTGTTGTTCCATTTCCTAAAATTCTTTTAGTATTTCGTTCTGCTCTTTTATTTACTACTTCCGTCCACGTAGGTGCTGATGTTTCCACTTCTGTTGCAGGACTATTTAAATTTATTATATTAGACAATTTTTGTGCAGACTGAGCCTGCATTACAGCTGTTGCAACATCTTGATTTGATATACCACTCGCTTCTGGAAATTCCTTTTTTATTTATTGTTTTATTAACAGGTTCTTGTTTTCCTTTATTTATATTTGTATTTGTTAGCTGCTGCGGAATTTCATTTGGCGTCAAATGTTTATCATTTGTTGCCGTTTTTTTCGACACTTGTGTTTTTTTATTCTGTTCTAATGTTTTGATTTTGTCTTTCAACAGCTTATTATTTTCATATAATAGATTGTTTTTGTCCTCTAATTCCTTTATAATTCTACGCAAAAGCATAATTTCACTGTAAGTGTTTTCTTCAGTTTTTGATTTCGACATAACCTCATCGTTTTGTTGACAAAGTTTATGGCGAGTTTTAAGACACGCCGGATGGAACGATTCCCCACATTTTGGGCAATCCTCACTCGTGACGACGGGTTTACTGCAGTAGGAGTAGAGGGTTTGTACCAGTTCTAGCGCCGCACCTCCACACCTCTACTACAAAGGCTTGTTGCAGGTCTGTCTCTCTCCGACACGTGTAAAGGTATATGTCTATCTCCGTCTACAGAGCAGTGTTACCAACATACAGGGTGTTCCTTAAAAAGTGTATGTAACTAGATGAAGTCCCTAGATTAGTTACTAGATTTGGGCGGCAAATTTAAATTTAGCACGTGTAAAGGTATATGTCTATCTCTGTCTACAGAGCATTGTTACCAACATACAGGATGTTCCTTAAAAAGTTTATGTAACTAGATGAAGTCCCTAGATTAGTTACTAGATTTGGGCGGCAAATTTAAATTTAGCACGTGTAAAGGTATGTCTATCTCTATCTACAGAACATACAGGGTGTTCTTTAAAAAGTTTATGTAACTAGATGAAGCCCCTAGATTAGTTACTAGATTTGGGTGGCAAATTTAAATTTAACACGTGTAAAAGTATATGCCTAGCTCCACCTACAAAGCAGTGTTACCAACTTACAGAGTGTTCTATAAGAAAGTGCATGTAACTATTGAAGTCTCTAGATTTAAAATAGGCGACTAGATTTAAGCATTAAATTTAAATTTAGTAGTCTCTGTTGTTGTCTAACGAGTTACTCAGATATATGTACATCAACCCGTACTAATACAACCGACGAACCAACGAAGTCGAGAACTAAAGTTGTCAATAACAACACAACTGCGAGTTATGCAGGCTCGGCTTACCGATGCGTCTAGGTAACCTCAACACCTTCGTAAAGGTGTCTCAACCTCAAGCTAGTTAAAGTCAGAGTATATTAATTTTACATAATACAGGTTAAGCAGCATCTGAGGATTAAGATTGTTTGCATGCTAAATAGTACACTATCACTAGGATAACTGATAAATAATTCCACACAATCATAATTTTAGTTAAAACACTCACCTGTATGCAGCAACGCAAATCCTTAAAACTGTTAGAGGAGCTGAAACGTCAATATTCCATGTAACCCTCTAGTAGAACGATCCCCCCCCCTCATGTTATACACAGCAGAGAGGTTCAACTCGATGCGTACTGTAAGAGTGATTGAGTCGAGGGTGATAGAGTTAGCAACGGTGGAGACGCTCAAGCCCACAAAGTTGAAGTTGTGTAGATGAATGTTGCATACTTGAATAAATAGATATTAACCGAAACGCTCACAGCCAACACCAACAACTACACCACAACTAATATCAATGTATACCAACCAACAACAATAACTACTACCACAACCAACAATCCAACCAACACCGATAACTACTACCACAACCAACAAACCAGCAAACTACTTCCACAACTAACACCAATAAACCCAATCTGTACCAACAACTACTTCTACAACCAACCAACACCAACAACTACTATTACAACTACACCAACACCAGTATAAACTTCGATAATTCAATAAAACACAGAATACATACATACAACATTTTTATTTTATTTATCTATCATACACTTCAAAAGTCTTAAACATCTATATAACATATGTTCAAAAAGTATTTGAACTAGACGAGGCTATACACAGTAAGATGAACGACCGATCGACCAACCCCATCAACCAGCCGACCAACTGATTGACTTAGTATACAAATATACATAGCTTCAAATTTCTTAATAGTTTAGTGTAGATTATACTGCAGACTAATTCAATAAATCATAGAATACATATAACATTTTATTATATTTATTTACTATACATATCAAAGTTTAAACAAATTTTTGTTAACTACGATGTTGCCATCCGATTGATGAACGGCGAATTTTTTAACACGTTGCCGGAATTTTATAATGACCCCAAGCTAGAGTCATATGCGTTCCAGGAATGATGTACCTTTTATCATCTTCTGGAGAAAGGGCAACCTTGTTTTTAATTTCCGTATACAACTGATGGTTATACGATCTAAACTGCCTCATCGTTTTATATATAGTTTTGTTATGTAACACAACACCCTCATAATCATCCATATCAAGCTCATTTTTAATAATCGCGGTTTGAACTCCTTTCGCCTTTTTTGTGAATTCACCCTCTACATCAACTATGTAGGCTTTAGCACCTGTTCCATAGAACTTCCAAATAATCTTACCCCCATACTCATCTTTCATTCTGCCTATTACAGATTTTGTTATAGGCATATCAAAACGATTATTTGGTAAATAGTTAGAAGTATCAAAATACTCTAAGTTCTTTTTCATATCGTCATAAAAATTTTCTGTAAATAGTTCTAGAATTAACGAATCAGTGTCGGTGTACGCTAAAAGAGCCTTACCCCCATACTTTTCTTTAATAAAATTATAATAGAAGTTATACATAATAAATTTAGACAAGTCCAGAACACAGAAACCTATGTAGATGGGTTTGTTGTAGACCACTTTAAGTCGCTCCATTTGTATAGCTACAAAGTCTTCACTTATAATGGTTAAGTTTTTAAAATTCGGTTTGCAAATTAACGATTCTGCCCCCAACCTTTTACCTATATTTTCCCAATGTGTAATAAGCCGTATATCTACTCTTTTATCAACATTTTCCATTGTTTTTCCAAATACCGCGTTATTCATTAATTTGTAAAACGTTTTCTCGAACTCGTTGACAGCCTGATTCCTCCTTACGGTATTTAAATCAACATACTTTTTTAACCAAAGAGATTGCGAGAATGATAAGATGCGGTGGACTTTCCGTAATTTTAACCCTGCATTTAAACATTGTTGTAGATTTTGGTAGTGTATAATGTATTTCTCTTTCGGATTTAAATTCGCAATTAGCTTAGTGTATTTAGAGTTTGGTGGGGATATATTTTCAGGACAAAATGGAAGTTCGTTATGAAGATCGTGTAATGATTCAGGATAATCTAAATCAACTTCCAAAACATATCCACGATTAGAAGTGTTTAGAATTTCATTAATGTTAAAATTTTGAATTTCAGAATCGGATAACCATTGAAATCCGCCTGTTGGTAGATGCATAGATAAGGAAGCCCCATAAAGATTTGTTGCATCCAGGTATGACAGATAAGACGTTTGTTTGTTAGGGTTAAAGGTTGACATAAATGGGTTATTAGCCTTAACTGCTCTTTTGCTACACTGACAGAGTCCGCCACGAATGCCTTTTTGGAAAAAATGCACCATATCTATATCAGTTAGTAATTCTAGTTCTATTTCGGTATATTTTAGCATCGCATTCCAGCTTAAACCAGGTGCAGTATAAAAATGACATGGATCTAGTTTATAAGCTTTCATGCAAACATATCGAAAGTTTTCAAAAATGTCTGCTAGCAACAGCACATCAGACTTCAAGTATATATCCGAATAATCACCTAATGTTTTACACTTGAAAACCCCCCACACCTTCTTTGCACGCTCATAATCTAATTCTGACATTTTACTGTTAGTTAAAGTGTTATGAAATTGTTCACGTGTGGGTAGTTTTGGATCATCTAACCGTTCCATGCTGTCAACGTAAGAATAGGGAAATACACCCTTCTGTCTAATTAAGCTAAACTTTTCCCCTTCTCCAAAATATTTCTTTATTTCTGTACATTGTTCTACCCCCAAATTTTTAGCCAACTTTTCCAAGCTCATAGGCATAAATCTAAATGAATCTAAAAATCTCAATTTCATAAAAACGTTTTTTTCTTTGCCATTCTTACCAACAATTGTTTCTACGAGTATATGTTTCGTAAAAGAGATATACTTTTCTTTGTTTGTAGATCGAAGCTTTGGCGGCATAGCTAGAAATATTGGCGGCATGGCTCGAAATGTTGGCGGCATGGCTCGAAATGTTGGCGGCATGGCTCGAAATGTTGGCGGCATGGCTCGAAATGTTGGCGGCTTGGCTCGAAATGTTGGCGGCATGGCTCGAAATGTTGGCGGCATAGCTCGAAATGTTGGCGGCATGGCTCGAAATATTGGCGGCATGGCTCGAAATGTTGGCGGCATGACTCGAAATGATGGCGGCATGGCTCGAAATGATGGCGGCATGGCTCAAAATGTTGGCGGCATGGCTCGAAATGTTGGCGGCATGGCTCAAAATGTTGGCGGCACGGCTCGAAATGTTGGCGGCATGGCTCGAAATGTTGGCGGCATAGCTCGAAATGTTGGCAGCACGGCTCGAAATGTTGGCGGCATGACTCGAAATGTTGGCGGCATAGCTCGAAATGTTGGCGGCATGGCTCGAAATGTTGGCGGCATGGCTCGAAATGTTGACGGCATGGCTCGAAATGTTGGCGGCATTGCTCGAAATGTTGGCGGCACGGCTCGAAATGTTGGCGGCATGGCTCGAAATGTTGGCGGCATGGCTCGAAATGTTGGCGGCAGGGCTCGAAATGTTGGCGGCACGGCTCGAAATGTTGGCGGCATGGCTCGAAATGTTGGCGGCATGGCTCGAAACGTTGGCGGCATGGCTCGAAATGTTGGCGGCATGGCTCGAAATGTTGGCGGCAGGGCTCGAAATGTTGGCGGCACGGCTCAAAATGTTGGCGGCATGGCTCGAAATATTGGCGGCATGGCTCGAAATGTTGGCGGCATGGCTCGAAATGTTGGCGGCATTGCTCGAAATGTTGGCGGCATGGCTCGAAATGTTGGCGGCATGGCTCGAAGTGTTGGCGGAATGGCTCGAAATGTTGGCGGCATGGCTCAAAATGTTGGCGGCACGGCTTGAAATGTTGGCTTCAAGGCTCGAAGCTTTGGCGGCATAGCTAGAAATATTGGCGGCATGGCTCGAAATGTTGGCGGCATGGTTCGAAATGTTGGCGACATGGCTCGAAATGTTGGCGGCATGGCTCGAAATGTTGGCGGCATTGCTCGAAATGTTGGCGGCATGGCTCGAAATGTTGGCGGCATTGCTCGAAATGTTGGCGGCATGGCTCGAAATGTTGGCGGCATGGCTCGAAATGTTAGCGTCATGGCTCGAAGTGTTGGCGGCATGGCTAGAAGTGTTGGTGACCTTTGGTGACCTTTGGTGACCTTTGGTGACCTTTGGGGTGACCTTTGGAGACCTTTGGGGTGACCTTTGGTGACCTTTGGTGACCTTTGGTGACCTTTGGGGTGACCTTTGGTGACCTTTGGGGTGACCTTTGGTGACCTTTGGTGACCTTTGGTGACCTTTGGGGTAACCTTTTGTGACCTTTGGGGTAACCTTTGGTGACCTTTGGTGACCTTTGGTGACCTTTGGGGTGACCTTTGGTGACCTTTGGTGACTTTTGGTGACCTTTGGTGACCTTTGGGGTGACCTTTGGTAACCTTTGGTGACCTTTGGTGACCTTTGGTGACCTTTGGGGTGACCTTTGCTGACCTTTGGGGTGACCTTTGGTGACCTTTGGTGACCTTTGGTGACCTTTGGGGTGACCTTTGGTGACCTTTGGGGTGACCTTTGGTGACCTTTGGGGTGACCTTTGGTGACCTTTGGGGTGACCTTTGGGTACCTTTGGTAACCTTTGGTTTGACCTTTGGTGACCTTTGGGGTGACCTTTGGTAACTTTTGGGGTGACCTTTGGTGACCTTTGGTGACCTTTGGTGACCTTTGGTGACCTTTGGGGTGACCGTTGGTGACCTTTGGGGTGACCCTTTGACCTTTGGTGACCTTTGGTGACCTTTGGGGTGACCTTTGGTGACTTTTGGGGTGACCTTTGGTGACCTTTGGGGTGACCTTTGGTGACCTTTGGTGAACTTTGGGGTGACCTTTGGGGATTTTTGGGGTGACCTTTGGTGACCTTTGGTGACCTTTGGTGACATTTGGGGTGACCTTTGGTGACCTTTGGTGACCTTTGGTGATCTTTGGTGACCTTTGGGGTGACCTTTGGTGACCTTTGGGGTGACCTTTGGTGACCTTTGGTGACCTTTGGGGTGACCTTTGGTGACCTTTGGGGTGACCTTTGGTGACCTTTGGTGACCTTTGGTGACCTTTGGTGACCTTTGGGGTGACCTTTGGTGACCTTTGGTGACCTTTGGTGACCTTTGGGGTGACCTTTGGTGACCTTTGGGGTGACCTTTGGTGACCTTTGGTGACCTTTGGTGACCTTTGGGGTGACCTTTGGGGTGACCGTTGGTGACCTTTGGTGACCTTTGGTGACCTTTGGTGACCTTTGGGGTGACATTTGGTGACCTTTGGGGTGACCTTTGGTGACCTTTGGTGACCTTTGGTGACCTTTAGGGTGACCTTTCGTGACCTTTGGGGTAACCTGTGGTGACCTTTGGTGACCTTTGGTGACCTTTGGTGACCTTTGGGGTGACCTTTGCTGACCTTTGGTGACCTTTGGTGCCCTTTGGGGTGACCTTTGGTGACCTTTGGTGACCTTTGGGGTGACCTTTTGTGACCTTTGGTGACCTTTGGTGACCTTTGGGGTAACCTTTGGTGAAATTTGGTGACCTTTGGTGACCTTTGGGGTGACCTTTGGTGACTTTTGGGGTGACCTTTGATGACCTTTGGGGTGACCTTTGGTGACCTTTGGGGTGACCTTTTATGACCTTTGGTAACTTTTGGTGACCTTTGGGGTGACCTTTGGGGTGACCTTTGGTGACCTTTGGGGTGACCTTTGGTGACCTTTGGTGACCTTTGGGGTGTCCTTTGGTGACCTTTGGGGTGACCTTTGGTGACCTTTGGTGACCTTTGGGGTGACCTTTGGTGACCTTTGGGGTGACCTTTGGTGACCTTTGGTGACCTTTGGTGACCTTTGGTGACCTTTGGGGTGACCTTTGGTGACCTTTGGTGACCTTTGGGGTGACCTTTGGTGACCTTTGGGGTGACCTTTGGTGACCTTTGGGGTGACCTTTGGTGACCTTTGGTGCCCTTTGGGGTGACCTTTGGTGACCTTTGGGGTGACCTTTGGTGACCTTTGGTGACCTTTGGGGTGACCTTTGGTGACCTTTGGGGTGACCTTTGGTGACCTTTGGTGACCTTTGGTGACCTTTGGGGTGACCTTTAGTGACCTTTGGTGACCTTTGGTGACCTTTGGGGTGACCTTTGGTGACCTTTGGGGTGACCTTTGGTGACCTTTGGTGACCTTTGGTGACCTTTGGGGTGACCTTTGGTGAACTTTGGGGTGACCTTTGGTGACCCTTGGTGACCTTTGGTGACCTTTGGGGTGACCTTTGGTGACCTTTGGGGTGACCTTTGGTGACCTTTGGTGACCTTTGGTGACCTTTGGGGTGACCTTTGGTGACCTTTGGGGTGACTTTTGGTGACCTTTGGTGACCTTTGGTGACCTTTGGTGACCTTTGGGGTGACCTTTGGTGATCTTTGGGGTGACCTTTGGTGACCTTTGGGGTGACCTTTGGTGACCTTTGGTGACCTTTGGGGTGACCTTTGGTGACCTTTGGGGTGACCTTTGGTGACCTTTGGTGACCTTTGGGGTGACCTTTGGTGACCTTTGGTAACCTTTGGGGTGACCTTTGGGGTGACCTTTGGTGACTTTTGGTGACCTTTGGTGACCTTTGGTGACCTTTGGGGTGACCTTTGGTGACCTTTGGGGTGACCTTTGGTGACCTTTGGGGTGACTTTTGGTGACCTTTGGTGACCTTTGGTGACCTTTGGTGACCTTTGGGGTGACCTTTGGTGACCTTTGGTGACCTTTGGTGACCTTTGGGGTGACCTTTGGTGACCTTTGGTGACCTTTGGTGACCTTTGGGGTGACCTTTGGTGACCTTTGGGGTGACCTTTGGTGACCTTTGGTGACCTTTGGTGACCTTTGGGGTGACCTTTGGTGACCTTTGGGGTGTCCTTTGGTGACCTTTGGGGTGACTTTTGGTGACCTTTGGTGACCTTTGGTGACCTTTGGTGACCTTTGGGGTTACCTTTGGTGACCTTTATGGTGACCTTTGGTGACCTTTGGTGACCTTTGGTGACCTTTGGTGACCTTTGGTGACCTTTGGGGTGACCTTTGGGGTGACCTTTGGTGACCTTTGGGGTGACCTTTGGTGACCTTTGGTGACCTTTGGGGTGACCTTTGGTGATTTTTGGGGTGACCTTTGGTGACCTTTGGGGTGACCTTTGGTGACCTTTGGGGTGACCTTTGGTGACCTTTGGTGACCTTTGGTGACCTTTGGTGACTTTTGGGGTGACCTTTAGTGACCTTTGGGGTGACCTTTGGTGACCTTTGGTGACCTTTGGTGAACTTTGGGGTGACCTTTGGTTACCTTTGGTGACCTTTGGTGATCTTTGGTGACCTTTGGGGTGACCTTTGGTGACCTTTGGTGACGTTTGGTGACCTTTGGTGACCTTTGGTGACCTTTGGGGAGACCTTTGGTGACCTTTGGTGACGTTTGGTGACCTTTGGTGACCTTTGGTGACCTTTGGGGTGACCTTTGGTGACCTTTGGGGTGACCTTTGGTGACCTTTGGTGACCTTTGGGGTGACCTTTGGTGACCTTTGGGGAACCATTGGTGACCTTTGGGGTGACCTTTGGTGACGTTTGGGGTGACCTTTGGTGACTTTTGGTAACCTTTGGGGTGACCTTTGGGGTGACCTTTGGTGACCTTTGGTGACCTTTGGTGATCTTTGGTGACCTTTAGTGACCTTTGGTGACCTTTGGTGACCTTTGGTGACCTTTGGGGTGACCTTTGGTGACCTTTGGTGACCTTTGGTGACCTTTGGGTTGACCTTTGGTGGCCTTTGGGGTGACCTTTGGTGACCTTTGGTGACCTTTGGGGTGACCTTTGATGACCTTTGGGGTGACCTTTGGTGACCTTTGGTGACCTTTGGTGACCTTTGGGGTGACCTTTGATGACCTTTGGTGACCTTTGGTGACATTTGGGGTGACCTTTGGTGACCTTTGGGGTGACCTTTGGTGACCTTTGGTGACCTTTGGTGACCTTTGGGGTGACCTTTGGTGACCTTTGGTGACCTTTGGTGACCTTTGGTGACCTTTGGGGTGACCTTTGGTGACCTTTGGGGTGACCTTTGGTGACCTTTGGGGTGACCTTTGGTGACCTTTGGGGTGACCTTTGGTGACCTTTGGTGACCTTTGGTGACCTTTGGTGACCTTTGGTGACCTTTGGGGTGACTTTTAGTGACCTTTGGTGACCTTTGGTGACCTTTGGGGTGACCTTTGGTTACCTTTGGAGTGACCTTTGGTGACCTTTGGTGACCTTTGGTGACCTTTGGTGACCTTTGGGGTGACCTTTGGTGACCTTTGGGGTGACCTTTGGTGACCTTTGTGGTGACTTTTGGTGACCTTTGGTGACCTTTTGTGACCTTTGGTGACCTTTGGGGTGACCTTTGGTGACCTTTGGGGTGACCTTTGGGGTGACCTTTGGTGACCTTTGGTGACCTTTGGTGACCTTTGGGGTGACCTTTGGTGACCTTTGGGGTGACCTTTGGTGACCTTTGGTGACCTTTGGTGACCTTTGGCGTGACCTTTGGGGTGAACTTTGGTGACCTTTGGGGTGACCTTTGGTGACCTTTGGTGACCTTTGGTGACCTTTGGTGACCTTTGGTGACCTTTGGGGTGACCTTTGGTGACCTTTGGGGTGCCCTTTGGTGACCTTTGGTGACCTTTGGTGACCTTTGGGGTGACCTTTAGTGACCTTTGGGGTGACCTTTGGTGACCTTTGGTGACCTTTGGGGTGACCTTTGGTGACCTTTGGTGACCTTTGGTGACCTTTGGTGACCTTTGGGGTGACGTTTGGTGACCTTTGGTGACCTTTGGTGACCTCTGGTGACCTTTGGTGACCTTTGGGGTGACCTTTGGTGACCTTTGGGGTGACCTTTGGTGACCTTTGGGGTGACCTTTGGTGACCTTTGGTGACCTTTGGTGACCTTTGGTGACCTTTGGTGACCTTTGGTGACCTTTGGGGTGACCTTTAGTGACCTTTGGGGTGACCTTTGGTGACCTTTGGTGACCTTTGGTGACCTTTGGGGTGACTTTTGGTGACCTTTGGTAACTTTTGGTGACCTTTGGGGTGACCTTTGGGGTGACCTGTGGTGACCTTTGGGGTGACCTTTGGTGACCTTTGGTGACGTTTGGGGTGACCTTTGGTGACCTTTGGGGTGACCTTTGGTGACCTTTGGTGACCTTTGGGGTGATCTTTGGTGACCTTTGGGGTGACTTTTGGTGACCTTTGGTAACTTTTGGTGACCTTTGGGGTGACCTTTGGGGTGACCTGTGGTGACCTTTGGGGTGACCTTTGGTGACCTTCGGTGACCTTTGGTGACCTTTGGTGACCTTTGGTGACCTTTGGTGACCTTTGGGGTGACCTTTGGTGACCTTTGGGGTGACCTTTGGTGACCTTTGGTGACCTTTGGGGTGACCTTTAGTGACCTTTGGGGTGACCTTTGGTGACCTTTGGTGACCTTTGGTGACCTTTGGGGTGACCTTTGGTGACCTTTGGGGTGACCTTTGGTGACCTTTGGTGACCATTGGTGACCTTTGGGGTGACCTTTGGTGACCTTTGGGGTGACCTTTGGTGACCTTTGGTGACCTTTGGTGACCTTTGGTGACCTTTGGGGTGACCTTTAGTGACCTTTGGGGTGACCTTTGGTGACCTTTGGTGACCTTTCAGGTGACCTTTGGTGACCTTTGGTGACCTTTGGTGACCTTTGGGGTGACCTTTGGTGACCTGTGGTGACCTTTGGTGACCTTTGCTGACCTTTGGTGACCTTTGGTGACCTTTGGTGACCTTTGGGGTGACCTTTGGTGACCTTTGGGGTGACCTTTGGTGACCTTTGGTGACCTTTGGGGTGACCTTTGGTGACCTTTGGTGACCTTTGGTGACCTTTGGGGTGACCTTTGGTGACCTTTGGGGTGACCTTTGGTGACCTTTGGTGTCCTTTGGTGACCTTTGGGGTGACCTTTGGTGACCTTTGGTGACCTTTGGTGACCTTTGGTGACCTTTGGGGTGACCTTTGGTGACCTTTGGGGTGACCTTTGGTGACCTTTGGTGACCTTTGGGGTGACCTTTGGTAACCTTTGGGGTGACCGTTGGTGACCTTTGGTGACCTTTGGGGTGACCTTTGGTGACCTTTGGTGACCTTTGGTGACCTTTGGTGACCTTTGGGGTGACCTTTGGTGACCTTTGGGGTGACTTTTGGTGACCTTTGGTGAACTTTGGGGTGACCTTTGGTGACCTTTGGGGTGATCTTTGGTGACCTTTGGTGACCTTTGGTGACCTTTGGTGTCATATAGCGTTTGTAGATACTATTATTTCATTTATATATAGTTTTCAAGTTTTTGAAAACACTGCGAGACCATTTCGAATTATTTTTGACATTAAAATTTTCGTTGTTTTGATTTCATATTGAAACCAATGCAAACGTGTCATATAGCGTTTGTAGATATTATTATTTCATTTATATATAGTTTTCAAGTTTTAGAAGACACTGCGAGACCATTTCGAATTATTTTTGACATTAAAATTTTCGTTGTTTTGATTTCATATTGAAACCAATGCAAACGTATCATATAGCGTTTGTAGATACTATTATTTCATTTATATATAGTTTTCAAGCTTTAGAAGACACTGCGAGACCATTTCGAATTATTTTTGACATTAAAATTTTCGTTGTTTTGATTTCATATTCAAACCAATGCAAACGTGTCATATAGCGTTTGTAGATACTATTATTTCATTTATATATAGTTTTCAAGTTTTAGAAGATACTGCGAGGCCATTTCGAATTATTTTGGACATTAAAATTTTCGTTGTTTTGATTTCATATTCAAACCAATGCAAACGTGTCATATAGCGTTTGTAGATACTATTATTTCATTTATATATAGTTTTCAAGTTTTAGAAGACACTGCGAGACCATTTCGAATTATTTTGGACATTAAAATTTTCGTTGTTTTGATTTCATATTCAAACCAATGCAAACGTGTCATATAGCGTTTGTAGATACTATTATTTCATTTATATATAGTTTTCAAGTTTTAGAAGACACTGCGAGACCATTTCGAATTATTTTGGACATTAAAATTTTCGTTGTTTTGATTTCATATTGAAACCAATGCAAACGTGTCATATAGCGTTTGTAGATACTATTATTTCATTTATATATAGTTTTCAAGTTTTAGAAGACACTGCGAGACCATTTCGAATTATTTTGGACATTAAAATTTTCGTTGTTTTGATTTCATATTGAAACCAATGCAAACGTGTCATATAGCGTTTGTAGATACTATTATTTCATTTATATATAGTTTTCAAGTTTCAGAGGACACTGCGAGACCATTTCCAATTATTTTGGACATTAAAAGGTCACCAAAGGTCACCAAAGGTCACCGAAGGTCACCAAAGGTCTCCAAAGGTCACCCCAAAGGTCACCAAAGGTCACCCCAAAGGTCACCAAAGGTTACCAAAGGTCAGCAAAGGTCACCCCAAAGGTCACCAAAGGTCACCAAAGGTCACCAAAGGTCACCAAAGGTCACCAAAGGTCACCCCAAAGGTCACCAAAGGTCACCCCAAAGGTCACCAAAGGTCACCAAAGGTCACCAAAGGTCACCCCAAAGGTCACCAAAGGTCACCCCAAAGGTCACCCAAGGTAACCCCAAAGGTCACCAAAGGTCACCAAAGGTCAGCAAAGGTCACCCCAAAGGTCACCAAAGGTCACCAAAGGTCACCAAAGGTCACTAAAGGTCACCCCAAAGGTCAACAAAGGTTACCAAAGGTCACCAAAGGTCACCCCAAAGGTCACAAAAGGTCACCGCAAAGGTCACCAAAGGTCACCCCAAAGGTCACCAAAGGTCACCAAAGGTCACCCCAAAGGTCACCAAAGGTCACCCCAAACGTCACCAAAGGTCACCAAAGGTCACCCCAAAGGTCACCACAGGTCACCCCAAAGGTCACCCCAAAGGTCACCAAAAGTTACCAAAGGTCACCAAAAGTCACCCCAAAGGTCACCAAAGATCACCCCAAAGGTCACCAAAGGTCACCAAAGGTCACCCCAAAGGTCACCAAAGGTCACCCCAAACGTCACCAAAGGTCACCAAAGGTCACCCCAAAGGTCTCCACAGGTCACCCCAAAGGTCACCCCAAAGGTCACCAAAAGTTACCGAAGGTCACCAAAAGTCACCCCAAAGGTCACCAAAGATCACCCCAAAGGTCACCAAAGGTCACCCCAAAAGTCACCAAAGGTCACCCCAAAGGTCACCAAAGGTCACCAAAGGTCACCAAAGGTCACCCCAAAGGTCACCAAAGGTCACCAAAGGTCACCAAAGGTCACCCCAAAGGTCACCAAAGGTCACCAAAGGTCACCAAAGGTCACCAAAGGTCACCAAAGGTCATCCCAAAGGTCACCAAAGGTCACCCCAAAGGTCACCAAAGGTCACCAAAGGTCACCAAAGGTCACCAAAGGTCACCCCAAAGGTCACCAAAGGTCACCCCAAAGGTCACCAAAGGTCACCCCAAAGGTCACCAAAGGTCACCAAAGGTCACCCCAAAGGTCACCAAAGGTCACCCCAAAGGTCACCAAAGGTCACCAAAGGTCACCAAAGGTCAGCAAAGGTCACCAAAGGTCACCACAGGTCACCAAAGGTCACCCCAAAGGTCACCAAAGGTCACCAAAGGTCACCAAAGGTCACCCCAAAGGTCACCAAAGGTCACCAAAGGTCACCCCAAAGGTCACTAAAGGTCACCCCAAAGGTCACCAAAGGTCACCAAAGGTCACCAAGGGTCACCAAAGGTCACCCCAAAGGTCACCAAAGGTCACCAAAGGTCACCAAAGGTCACCAAAGGTCACCAAAGGTCATCCCAAAGGTCACCAAAGGTCACCCCAAAGGTCACCAAAGGTCACCAAAGGTCACCAAAGGTCACCAAAGGTCACCAAAGGTCACCCCAAAGGTCACCAAAGGTCACCCCAAAGGTCACCAAAAGTCACTCCAAAGGTCACCAAAGGTCACCAAAGGTCACCCCAAAGGTCACCCCAAAGGTCACCAAAGGTCACCAAAGGTCACCAAAGGTGACCCCAAAGGTCAGCAAAGGTCACCAAAGGTCACCACAGGTCACCAAAGGTCACCCCAAAGGTCACCAAAGGTCACCAAAGGTCACCAAAGGTCACCAAAGATCACCCCAAAGGTCACCAAAGGTCACCAAAGGTCACCCCAAAGGTCACCAAAGGTCACCCCAAAGGTCACCAAAGGTCACCAAAGGTCACCAAAGGTCACCGAAGGTCACCAAAGGTCACCAAAGGTCACCCCAAAGGTCACCAAAGGTCACCCAAAAGGTCACCAAAGGTTACCAAAGGTCAGCAAAGGTCACCCCAAAGGTCACCAAAGGTCACCAAAGGTCACCAAAGGTCACCAAAGGTCACCCCAAAGGTCACCAAAGGTCACCAAAGGTCACCAAAGGTCACCCCAAAGGTCACCAAAGGTCACCAAAGGTCACCAAAGGTCACCCCAAAGGTCACCAAAGGTCACCAAAGGTCACCAAAGGTCACCAAAGGTCATCCCAAAGGTCACCAAAGGTCACCCCAAAGGTCACCAAAGGTCACCCCAAAGGTCACCAAAAGTTACCAAAGGTCACCAAAAGTCACCCCAAAGGTCACCAAAGATCACCCCAAAGGTCACCAAAGGTCACCCCAAAAGTCACCAAAGGTCACCCCAAAGGTCACCAAAGGTCACCAAAGGTCACCAAAGGTCACCCCAAAGGTCACCAAAGGTCACCAAAGGTTACCCCAAAGGTCACCAAAGGTCACCAAAGGTCACCAAAGGTCACCAAAGGTCATCCCAAAGGTCACCAAAGGTCACCCCAAAGGTCAACCAAAGGTCACCAAAGGTCACCAAAGGTCACCAAAGGTCACCAAAGGTCACCCCAAAGGTCACCAAAGGTCACCCCAAAGGTCACCAAAGGTCACCAAAGGTCACCAAAGGTCAGCAAAGGTCACCAAAGGTCACCACAGGTCACCAAAGGTCACCCCAAAGGTCACCAAAGGTCACCAAAGGTCACCAAAGGTCACCCCAAAGGTCACCAAAGGTCACCAAAGGTCACCCCAAAGGGCACTAAAGGTCACCCCAAAGGTCACCAAAGGTCACCAAAGGTCACCAAAGGTCACCAAAGGTCACCCCAAAGGTCACCAAAGGTCACCAAAGGTCACCAAAGGTCACCAAAGGTCACCAAAGGTCATCCCAAAGGTCACCAAAGGTCACCCCAAAGGTCACCAAAGGTCACCAAAGGTCACCAAAGGTCACCAAAGGTCACCCCAAAGGTCACCAAAGGTCACCACAAAGGTCACCAAAAGTCACTCCAAAGGTCACCAAAGGTCACCAAAGGTCACCCCAAAGGTCACCAAAGGTCACCCCAAAGGTCACCAAAGGTCACCAAAGGTCACCAAAGGTCACCCCAAAGGTCAGCAAAGGTCACCAAAGGTCACCACAGGTCACCAAAGGTCACCCCAAAGGTCACCAAAGGTCACCAAAGGTCACCAAAGGTCACCCCAAAGGTCACCAAAGGTCACCAAAGGTCACCCCAAAGGTCACTAAAGGTCACCCCAAAGATCACCAAAGGTCACCAAAGGTCACCAAAGGTCACCAAAGGTCACCCCAAAGGTCACCAAAGGTCACCCCAAAGGTCACCAATGGTCACCAAAGGTCACCAAAGGTCACCCCAAAGGTCACCAAGGGTCACCCCAAAGGTCACCAAAGGTCACCAAAGGTCACCAAAGGTCACCCCAAAGGTCACTAAAGGTCACCCCAAAGGTCACCAAAGGTCACCAAAGGTCACCCCAAAGGTCATAAAGGTCACCCCAAAGGTCACCAAAGGTCACCAAAGGTCACCAAAGGTCACCGAAGGTCACCAAAGGTCACCAAAGGTCACCCCAAAGGTCACCAAAGGTCACCCCAAAGGTCACCAAAGGTTACCAAAGGTCAGCAAAGGTCACCCCAAAGGTCACCAAAGGTCACCAAAGGTCACCAAAGGTCACCAAAGGTCACCCCAAAGGTCACCAAAGGTCACCAAAGGTCACCAAAGGTCACCAAAGGTCACCAAAGGTCACCCCAAAGGTCACCAAGGTCACCAAATGTCACCAAAGGTCACCCCAAAGGTCACCAAGGTCACCAAAGGTCACCCCAAAGGTCACCAAAGTTCACCAAAGGTCACCAAAGGTCACTCACCCCAAAGGTCACCAAAAGTTACCAAAGGTAACCAAAAGTCACCCCAAAGGTCACCAAAGATCACCCCAAAGGTCACCAAAGGTCACCCCAAAAGTCACCAAAGGTCACCCCAAAGGTCACCAAAGGTCACCAAAGGTCACCAAAGGTCACCCCAAAGGTCACCAAAGGTCACCAAAGGTCACCCCAAAGGTCACCAAAGGTCACCCCAAAGGTCACCAAAGGTCACCCCAAAGGTCACCAAAGGTCACCCCAAAGGTCACCAAAGGTCACCAAAGGTCACCCCAAAGGTCACCAAAGGTCACCAAAGGTCACCAAAGGTCACCAAAGGTCACCCCAAAGGTCACCAAAGGTCACCCCAAAGGTCACCAAAGGTCACCCCAAAAGTCACCAAAGGTCACCAAAGGTCACCAAAGGTCAGCAAAGGTCACCAAAGGTCACCACAGGTCACCAAAGGTCACCCCAATGGTCACCAAAGGTCACCAAAGGTCACCAAAGGTCACCCCAAAGGTCACCAAAGGTCACCAAAGGTCACCCCAAAGGTCACTAAAGGTCACCCTAAAGGTCACCAAAGGTCACCAAAGGTCACCAAAGGTCACCCCAAAGGTCACCAAAGGTCAGTCCAAAGGTCACCAATGGTCACCAAAGGTCACCAAAGGTCACCCCAAAGGTCACCAAAGGTCACCCCAAAGGTCACCAAAGGTCACCCCAAAGGTCACCAAAGGTCACCCCAAAGGTCACCAAAGGTCACCAAAGGTCACCCCAAAGGTCACCAAAGGTCACCAAAGGTCAAAGGGTCATCCCAAAGGTCACCAAAGGTCACCCCAAAGGTCACCAAAGGTCACCCCAAAGGTCACCAAAGGTCACCAAAGGTCACCAAAGGTCACCCCAAAGGTCTCCAAAGGTCACCAAAGGTCACCAAAGGTCATCCCAAAGGTCACCAAAGGTCACCAAAGGTCACCCCAAAGGTCACCAAAGGTCACCAAAGGTCACCCCAAAGGTCACCAAAGGTCACCAAAGGTCACCCCAAAGGTCACCAAAGGTCACCAAAGGTCACCCCAAAGGTCACCAAAGGTCACCAAAGGTCACCCCAAAGGTCACCAAAGGTCACCAAAGGTCACCAAAGGTCAGCAAAGGTCACCAAAGGTCACCACAGGTCACCAAAGGTCACCCCAAAGGTCACCAAAGGTCACCAAAGGTCACCAAAGGTCACCCCAAAGGTCACCAAAGGTCACCCCAAAGGTCACCAAAGGTCACCAAAGGTCACCAAAGGTCAGCAAAGGTCACCAAAGGTCACCACAGGTCACCAAAGGTCACCCCAAAGGTCACCAAAGGTTACCAAAGGTCACCAAAGGTCACCAAAGGTCACCCCAAAGGTCACCAAAGGTCACCAAAGGTCACCCCAAAGGTCACTAAAGGTCACCCCAAAGGTCACCAAAGGTCACCAAAGGTCACCAAAGGTCACCCCAAAGGTCACCAAAGGTCACCCCAAAGGTCACCAATGGTCACCAAAGGTCACCAAGGTCACCCCAATGGTCACCAAAGGTCACCCCAAAGGTCACCAAAGGTCACCCCAAAGGTCACCAAAGGTCACCCCAAAGGTCACCAAAGGTCACCAAAGGTCACCCCAAAGGTCACCAAAGGTCACCAAAGGTCACCAAAGGTCAAAGGGTCATCCCAAAGGTCACCAAAGGTCACCCCAAAGGTCACCAAAGGTCACCAAAGGTCACCAAAGGTCACCAAGGTCACCAAAGGTCACCCCAAAGGTCACCAAAGGTCACCCCAAAGGTCACCAAAGGTCACCCCAAAGGTCACCAAAGGTCACCCCAAAGGTCACCAAAGGTCACCAAAGGTCACCAAAGGTCACCCCAAAGGTCACCAAAGGTCACCAAAGGTCACCCCAAAGGTCACCAAAGGTCACCCCAAAGGTCACCAAAGGTCACCCCAAAGGTCACCAAAGGTCACCAAAGGTCACCAAAGGTCACCCCAAAGGTCACCAAAGGTCACCAAAGGTCACCAAAGGTCACCAAAGGTCACCAAAGGTCATCCCAAAGGTCACCAAAGGTCACCCCAAAGGTCACCAAAGGTCACCAAAGGTCACCAAAGGTCACCAAAGGTCACCAAAGGTCACCCAAAGGTCACCAAAGGTCACCCCAAAGGTCACCAAAGGTCACCCCAAAGGTCACCAAAGGTCACCAAAGGTCACCCCAAAGGTCACCAAAGGTCACCCCAAAGGTCACCAAAGGTCACCAAAGGTCAGGAAAGGTCACCAAAGGTCACCACAGGTCACCAAAGGTCACCCCAAAGGTCACCAAAGGTCACCAAAGGTCACCAAGGTCACCAAAGGTCACCCCAAAGGTCACCAAAGGTCACCCCAAAGGTCACCAAAGGTCACCCCAAAGGTCCACCAAAGGTCACCAAAGGTCACCCCAAAGGTCACCAAAGGTCACCAAAGGTCACCAAAGGTCACCCCAAAGGTCACCAAAGGTCACCCCAAAGGTCACCAAAGGTCACCCCAAAGGTCACCAAAGGTCACCAAAGGTCACCAAAGGTCACCCCAAAGGTCACCAAAGGTCACCAAAGGTCACCAAAGGTCACCAAAAATCACCAAAGGTCATCCCAAAGGTCACCAAAGGTCACCCCAAAGGTCACCAAAGGTCACCAAAGGTCACCAAAGGTCACCAAAGGTCACCAAAGGTCACCCCAAAGGTCACCAAAGGTCACCCCAAAGGTCACCAAAGGTCACCCCAAAGGTCACCAAAGGTCACCAAAGGTCACCCCAAAGGTCACCAAAGGTCACCCCAAAGGTCACCAAAGGTCACCAAAGGTCACCAAAGGTCAGCAAAGGTCACCAAAGGTCACCACAGGTCACCAAAGGTCACCCCAAAGGTCACCAAAGGTCACCAAAGGTCACCAAAGGTCACCAAAGGTCACCCCAAAGGTCACCAAAGGTCACCAAAGGTCACCCCAAAGGTCACTAAAGGTCACCCCAAAGGTCACCAAAGGTCACCAAAGGTCACCAAAGGTCACCCCAAAGGTCACCAAAGGTCACCCCAAAGGTCACCAATGGTCACCAAAGGTCACCAAAAGGTCACCAAAGATCACCCCAAAGGACACCAAAGGTCATCCCAAAGGTCACCAAAGGTCACCAATGGTAACCAAAGGTCACCAAAGGTCACCCCAAAGGTCACCAAAGGTCACCCCAAAGGTCACCAAAGGTCACCCCAAAGGTCACCAAAGGTCACCAAAGGTCACCCCAAAGGTCACCAAAGGTCACCCCAAAGGTCACCAAAGGTCACCAAAGGTCACCAAAGGTCACCAAAGGTCATCCCAAAGGTCACCAAAAGGTCACCCCCAAAGGTCACCAAAGGTCACCAAAGGTCACCAAAGGTCACCAAAGGTCACCCCAAAGGTCACCAAAGGTCACCCCAAAGGTCACCAAAGGTCACCCCAAAGGTCACCAAAGGTCACCAAAGGTCACCAAAGGTCACCCCAAAGGTCACCAAAGGTCACCAAAGGTCACCAAAGGTCACCAAAGGTCATCCCAAAGGTCACCAAAGGTCACCCCAAAGGTCACCAAAGGTCACCAAAGGTCACCAAAGGTCACCAAAGGTCACCCCAAAGGTCACAAAGGTCACCAAAGGTCACCAAAGGTCACCCCAAAGGTCACCAAAGGTCACCAAAGGTCACCAAAGGTCACCAAAGGTCACCAAAGGTCATCCCAAAGGTCACCAAAGGTCACCCCAAAGGTCACCAAAGGTCACCAAAGGTCACCAAAGGTCACCAAAGGTCACCCCAAAGGTCACCAAAGGTCACCCCAAAGGTCACCAAAGGTCACCCCAAAGGTCACCAAAGGTCACCAAAGGTCACCCCAAAGGTCACCAAAGGTCACCCCAAAGGTCACCAAAGGTCACCAAAGGTCACCAAAGGTCAGCAAAGGTCACCAAAGGTCACCACAGGTCACCAAAGGTCACCCCAAAGGTCACCAAAGGTCACCAAAGGTCACCAAAGGTCACCCCAAAGGTCACCAAAGGTCACCAAAGGTCACCCCAAAGGTCACTAAAGGTCACCCCAAAGGTCACCAAAGGTCACCAAAGGTCACCAAAGGTCACCCCAAAGGTCACCAAAGGTTACCCCAAAGGTCACCAATGGTCACCAAAGGTCACCAAAGGTCACCAAAGGTCACCCCAAAGGTCACCAAAGGTCATCCCAAAGGTCACCAAAGGTCACCCCAAAGGTCACCAAAGGTCACCAAAGGTCACCAATGGTCACCAAAGGTCACCAAAGGTCACCCCAAAGGTCACCAAAGGTCACCCCAAAGGTCACCAAAGGTCACCAAAGGTCACCCCAAAGGTCACCAAAGGTCACCCCAAAGGTCACCAAAGGTCACCAAAGGTCACCAAAGGTCACCAAAGGTCATCCCAAAGGTCACCAAAGGTCACCCCAAAGGTCACCAAAGGTCACCAAAGTTACCAAAGGTCACCAAAGGTCACCCCAAAGGTCACCAAAGGTCACCCCAAAGGTCACCAAAGGTCACCCCAAAGGTCACCAAAGGTCACCAAAGGTCACCAAAGGTCACCCCAAAGGTCACCAAAGGTCACCAAAGGTCACCAAAGGTCACCAAAGGTCACCAAAGGTCACCCCAAAGGTCACCAAAGGTCACCCCAAAGGTCACCAAAGGTCACCCCAAAGGTCACCAAAGGTCACCAAAGGTCACCCCAAAGGTCACCAAAGGTCACCCCAAAGGTCACCAAAGGTCACCAAAGGTCACCAAAGGTCACCAAAGGTCACCAAAGGTCACCACAGGTCACCAAAGGTCACCCCAAAGGTCACCAAAGGTCACCAAAGGTCACCAAAGGTCACCCCAAAGGTCACCAAAGGTCACCCCAAAGGTCACCAAAGGTCACCAAAGGTCACCCCAAAGGTCACCAAAGGTCACCCCAAAGGTCACCAAAGGTCACCCCAAAGGTCACCAAAGGTCACCAAAGGTCACCAAAGGTCACCCCAAAGGTCACCAAAGGTCACCAAAGGTCACCAAAGGTCACCAAAGGTCACCAAAGGTCATCCCAAAGGTCACCAAAGGTCACCCCAAAGGTCACCAAAGGTCACCAAAGGTCACCAAAGGTCACCAAAGGTCACCAAAGGTCACCCCAAAGGTCACCCCAAAGGTCACCAAAGGTCACCCCAAAGGTCACCAAAGGTCACCCCAAAGGTCACCAAAGGTCACCCCAAAGGTCACCAAAGGTCACCAAAGGTCAGCAAAGGTCACCAAAGGTCACCACAGGTCACCAAAGGTCACCCCAAAGGTCACCAAAGGTTACCAAAGGTCACCAAAGGTCACCAAAGGTCACCCCAAAGGTCACCAAAGGTCACCAAAGGTCACCCCAAAGGTCACTAAAGGTCACCCCAAAGGTCACCAAAGGTCACCAAAGGTCACCCCAAAGGTCACCAAAGGTCACCCCAAAGGTCACCAATGGTCACCAAAGGTCACCAAAGGTCACCCCAAAGGTCACCAAAGGTCACCCCAAAGGTCACCAAAGGTCACCCCAAAGGTCACCAAAGGTCACCCCAAAGGTCACCAAAGGTCACCAAAGGTCACCCCAAAGGTCACCAAAGGTCACCAAAGGTCACCAAAGGTCAAAGGGTCATCCCAAAGGTCACCAAAGGTCACCCCAAAGGTCACCAAAGGTCACCAAAGGTCACCAAAGGTCACCAAAGGTCACCAAAGGTCACCCCAAAGGTCACCAAAGGTCACCCCAAAGGTCACCAAAGGTCACCCCAAAGGTCACCAAAGGTCACCAAAGGTCACCAAAGGTCACCCCAAAGGTCACCAAAGGTCACCAAAGGTCACCAAAGGTCACCAAAGGTCACCAAAGGTCACCCCAAAGGTCACCCCAAAGGTCACCAAAGGTCACCCCAAAGGTCACCAAAGGTCACCAAAGGTCACCCCAAAGGTCACCAAAGGTCACCCCAAAGGTCACCAAAGGTCACCAAAGGTCACCAAAGGTCACCAAAGGTCACCAAAGGTCAGCAAAGGTCACCAAAGGTCACCACAGGTCACCAAAGGTCACCCCAAAGGTCACCAAAGGTTACCAAAGGTCACCAAAGGTCACCAAAGGTCACCCCAAAGGTCACCAAAGGTCACCAAAGGTCACCCCAAAGGTCACTAAAGGTCACCCCAAAGGTCACCAAAGGTCACCAAAGGTCACCCCAAAGGTCACCAAAGGTCACCCCAAAGGTCACCAATGGTCACCAAAGGTCACCAAAGGTTACCCCAAAGGTCACCAAAGGTCACCCCAAAGGTCACCAAAGGTCACCCCAAAGGTCACCAAAGGTCACCCCAAAGGTCACCAAAGGTCACCCCAAAGGTCATCAAAGGTCACCAAAGGTCACCAAAGGTCAAAGGGTCATCCCAAAGGTCACCAAAGGTCACCCCAAAGGTCACCAAAGGTCACCAAAGGTCACCAAAGGTCACCAAAGGTCACCAAAGGTCACCAAAGGTCACCCCAAAGGTCACCAAAGGTCACCCCAAAGGTCACCAAAGGTCACCCCAAAGGTCACCAAAGGTCACCAAAGGTCACCCCAAAGGTCACCAAAGGTCACCCCAAAGGTCACCAAAGGTCACCAAAGGTCACCAAAGGTCACCACAGGTCACCAAAGGTCACCCCAAAGGTCACCAAAGGTCACTAAAGGTCACCAAAGGTCACCAAAGGTCACCAAAGGTCACCCCAAAGGTCACCAAAGGTCACCCCAAAGGTCACCAAAGGTCACCCCAAAGGTCACCAAAGGTCACCAAAGGTCACCCCAAAGGTCACCAAAGGTCACCAAAGGTCACCAAAGGTCACCAAAGGTCACCCCAAAGGTCACCAAAGGTCACCCCAAAGGTCACCAAAGGTCACCCCAAAGGTCACCAAAGGTCACCAAAGGTCACCAAAGGTCACCCCAAAGGTCACCAAAGGTCACCAAAGGTCACCAAAGGTCACCAAAGATCACCAAAGGTCAACCCAAAGGTCACCAAAGGTCACCCCAAAGGTCACCAAAGGTCACCAAAGGTCACCAAAGGTCACCAAAGGTCACCAAAGGTCACCCCAAAGGTCACCAAAGGTCACCCCAAAGGTCACCAAAGGTCACCCCAAAGGTCACCAAAGGTCACCCCAAAGGTCACCAAAGGTCACCCCAAAGGTCACCAAAGGTCACCAAAGGTCACCAAAGGTCAGCAAAGGTCACCAAAGGTCACCACAGGTCACCAAAGGTCACCCCAAAGGTCACCAAAGGTCACCAAAGGTCACCAAAGGTCACCAAAGGTCACCCCAAAGGTCACCAAAGGTCACCAAAGGTCACCCCAAAGGTCACTAAAGGTCACCCCAAAGGTCACCAAAGGTCACCAAAGGTCACCAAAGGTCACCCCAAAGGTCACCAAAGGTCACCCCAAAGGTCACCAATGGTCACCAAAGGTCACCAAAGGTCACCAAAGATCACCCCAAAGGTCACCAAAGGTCATCCCAAAGGTCACCAAAGGTCACCCCAAAGGTCACCAAAGGTCACCAATGGTCACCAAAGGTCACCAAAGGTCACCCCAAAGGTCACCAAAGGTCACCCCCAAAGGTCACCAAAGGTCACCCCAAAGGTCACCAAAGGTCACCAAAGGTCACCCCAAAGGTCACCAAAGGTCACCCCAAAGGTCACCAAAGGTCACCCCAAAGGTCACCAAAGGTCACCAAAGGTCACCAAAGGTCACCAAAGGTCATCCCAAAGGTCACAAAGGTCACCCCAAAGGTCACCAAAGGTCACCAAAGGTCACCAAAGGTCACCAAAGGTCACCAAAGGTCACCCAAAGGTCACCAAAGGTCACCCCAAAGGTCACCAAAGGTCACCCCAAAGGTCACCAAAGGTCACCAAAGGTCACCAAAGGTCACCCCAAAGGTCACCAAAGGTCACCAAAGGTCCCAAAGGTCACCAAAGGTCATCCCAAAGGTCACCAAAGGTCACCCCAAAGGTCACCAAAGGTTACCAAAGGTCACCAAAGGTCACCAAAGGTCACCAAAGGTCACCCCAAAGGTCACCAAAGGTCACCCCAAAGGTCACCAAAGGTCACCCCAAAGGTCACCAAAGGTCACCAAAGGTCACCAAAGGTCACCCCAAAGGTCACCAAAGGTCACCAAAGGTCACCAAAGGTCACCAAAGGTCACCAAAGGTCACCAAAAAGTCATCCCAAAGGTCACCAAAGGGGTGACCTTTGGTGACCTTTGGGGTGACCTTTGGTGACGTTTGGTGACCTTTGGTGACCTTTGGGGTGACCTTTGGTGACCTTTGGTGACCTTTGGTGACCTTTGGGGTGACCTTTGGTGACTTTTGGGGTGACCTTTGGTGACCTTTGGGGTGATCTTTGGTGACCTTTGGGGTGACTTTTGGTGACCTTTGGTAACTTTTGGTGACCTTTGGGGTGACCTTTGGGGTGACCTGTGGTGACCTTTGGGGTGACCTTTGGTGACCTTTGGTGACGTTTGGGGTGACCTTTGGTGACCTTTGGGGTGACCTTTGGTGACCTTTGGTGACCTTTGGGGTGACCTTTGGTGACCTTTGGGATGACCTTTGGTGACCTTTGGTGACCTTTGGTGACCTTTGGTGACCTTTGGTGACCTTTGGGGTGACCTTTGGTGACCTTTGGTGACCTTTGGTGACCTTTGGGGTGACCTTTGGTGACCTTTGGGGTGACCTTTGGTGACCTTTGGGGTGACCTTTGGTGACCTTTGGTGACCTTTGGTGACCTTTGGTGACCTTTGGTGACCTTTGGGGTGACCTTTGGTGACCTTTGGGATGACCTTTGGTGACCTTTGGTGACCTTTGGTGACCTTTGGTGACCTTTGGTGACCTTTGGGGTGACCTTTGGTGACCTTTGGGGTGACCTTTGGTGACCTTTGGTGACCTTTGGGGTGACCTTTGGTGACCCTTGGGGTGACCTTTGGTGACCTTTGGGGTGACCTTTGGTGACCTTTGGTGACCTTTGGTGACCTTTGGGGTGACCTTTGGTGACCTTTGGGGTGTCCTTTGGTGACCTTTGGGGTGACCTTTGGTGACCTTTGGTGACCTTTGGTGACCTTTGGTGACCTTTGGTGACTTTTGGGGTGACCTTTGGTGACCTTTGGGATGACCTTTGGGATGACCTTTGGTGACCTTTGGTGACCTTTGGTGACCTTTGGGGTGACCTTTGGTGACCTTTGGGGTGACCTTTGGTGACCTTTGGGGTGACCTTTGGTGACCTTTGGTGACCTTTGGGGTGACCTTTGGTGACCTTTGGGGTGACCTTTGGTGACCTTTGGGGTGACCTTTGGTGACCTTTGGTGACCTTTGGTGACCTTTGGTGACCTTTGGTGACCTTTGGGGTGACCTTTGGTGACCTTTGGGAAGACCTTTGGTGACCTTTGGTGACCTTTGGTGACCTTTGGTGACCTTTGGGGTGACCTTTGGTGACCTTTGGTGACCTTTGGTGATCTTTGGGGTGACCTTTGGTGACCTTTGGTGACCTTTGGGGTGACCTTTGGTGACTTTTGGGGTGACCTTTGGTGACCTTTGGGGTGATCTTTGGTGACCTTTGGGGTGACTTTTGGTGACCTTTGGTAACTTTTGGTGACCTTTGGGGTGACCTTTGGCGTGACCTGTGGTGACCTTTGGGGTGACCTTTGGTGACCTTTGGTGACGTTTGGGGTGACCTTTGGTGACCTTTGGGGTGACCTTTGGTGACCTTTGGTGACCTTTGGGGTGATCTTTGGTGACCTTTGGGGTGACTTTTGGTGACCTTTGGTAACTTTTGGTGACCTTTGGGGTGACCTTTGGGGTGACCTGTGGTGACCTTTGGGGTGACCTTTGGTGACCTTCGGTGACCTTTGGTGACCTTTGGTGACCTTTGGTGACCTTTGGGGTGACCTTTGGTGACCTTTGGGGTGACCTTTGGTGACCTTTGTTGACATTTGGGGTGACCTTTAGTGACCTTTGGGGTGACCTTTGGTGACCTTTGGTGACCTTTGGTGACCTTTGGGGTGACCTTTGGTGACCTTTGGGGTGACCTTTGGTGACCTTTGGGGTGACCTTTGGTGACCTTTGGTGACCTTTGGTGACCTTTGGTGACCTTTGGGGTGACCTTTAGTGACCTTTGGGGTGACCTTTGGTGACCTTTGGTGACCTTTGGGGTGACCTTTGGTGACCTTTGGTGACCTTTGGTGACCTTTGGTGACCTTTGGGGTGACCTTTGGTGACCTGTGGTGACCTTTGGTGACCTTTGCTGACCTTTGGTGACCTTTGGTGACCTTTGGTGACCTTTGGGGTGACCTTTGGTGACCTTTGGGGTGACCTTTGGTGACCTTTGGTGACCTTTGGGGTGACCTTTGGGAACTTTGGGGTGACCTTTGGTGACCTTTGGGGTGTCCTTTGGTGACCTTTGGTGACCTTTGGTGACCTTTGGTGACCTTTGGGGTGACCTTTGGTGACCTTTGGGATGACCTTTGGTGACCTTTGGTGACCTTTGGTTACCTTTGGTGACCTTTGGTGACCTTTGGGGTGACCTTTGGTGACCTTTGGTGACCTTTGGTGACCTTTGGGGTGACCTTTGGTGACCTTTGGGGTGACCTTTGGTGACCTTTGGGGTGACCTTTGGTGACCTTTGGTAACGTTTGGTGACCTTTGGTGACCTTTGGTGACCTTTGGGGTGACCTTTGGTGACCTTTGGTGACCTTTGGTGACCTTTGGGGTGACCTTTGGTGACCTTTGGGGTGACCTTTGGTGACCTTTGGGGTGACCTTTGGTGACCTTTGGTGACCTTTGGTGACCTTTGGTGACCTTTGGGGTGACCTTTGGTGACCTTTGGTATGACCTTTGGTGACCTTTGGTGACCTTTGGTGACCTTTGGTGACCTTTGGTGACCTTTGGGTTGACCTTTGGTGACCTTTGGGGTTACCTTTGGTGACCTTTGGTGACCTTTGGGGTGACCTTTGGTGACCTTTGGTGATCTTTGGTGACCTTTGGTGACCTTTGGTGACCTTTGGGGTGACCTTTGGTGACCTTTGGGATGACCTTTGGTGACCTTTGGTGACCTTTGGTGACCTTTGGTGACCTTTGGGGTGACCTTTGGGGTGACCTTTGGTGACCTTTGGTGACCTTTGGGGTGACCTTCGGTGACCTTTGGTGACCTTTGGTGACCTTTGGGGTGACCTTTGGTGACTTTTGGGGTGACCTTTGGTGACCTTTGGGGTGATCTTTGGTGACCTTTGGGGTGACTTTTGGTGACCTTTGGTAACTTTTGGTGACCTTTGGGGTGACCTTTGGGGTGACCTGTGGTGACCTTTGGGGTGACCTTTGGTGACCTTTGGTGACGTTTGGGGTGACCTTTGGTGACCTTTGGGGTGACCTTTGGTGACCTTTGGTGACCTTTGGGGTGATCCTTGGTGACCTTTGGGGTGACTTTTGGTGACCTTTGGTAACTTTTGGTGACCTTTGGGGTGACCTGTGGTGACCTTTGGGGTGACCTTTGGTGACCTTTGGTGACCTTTGGGGTGACCTTTAGTGACCTTTGGGGTGACCTTTGGTGACCTTTGGTGACCTTTGGGGTGACCTTTGGTGACCTTTGGTGACCTTTGGTGACCTTTGGTGACCTTTGGGGTGACCTTTGGTGACCTGTGGTGACCTTTGGTGACCTTTGCTGACCTTTGGTGACATTTGGTGACCTTTGGTGACCTTTGGGGTGACTTTTGGTGACCTTTGGGGTGACCTTTGGTGACCTTTGGTGACTTTTGGGGTGACCTTTGGTGACCTTTGGGGTGACCTTTGGTGACCTTTGGGGTGACCTTTGGTGACCTTTGGTGACCTTTGGTGACCTTTGGTGACCTTTGGTGACCTTTGGGGTGACCTTTGGTGACCTTTGGTGACCTTTGGGGTGACCTTTGGTGACCTTTGGTGACCTTTGGTGACCTTTGGTGACCTTTGGTGACCTTTGGTGACCTTTGGGGTGACCTTTGGTGACCTTTGGTGACCTTTGGTGACCTTTGGGGTGACCTTTGGTGACCTTTGGGGTGACCTTTGGTGACCTTTGGGGTGACCTTTGGTGACTTTTGGTGACCTTTGGTGACCTTTGGTGACCTTTGGTGACCTTTGGGGTGACCTTTGGTGACCTTTGGGAAGACCTTTGGTGACCTTTGGTGACGTTTGGTGACCTTTGGTGCCTTTGGTGACCTTTGGGGTGACCTTTGGTGACCTTTGGGGTGACCTTTGGTGACCTTTGGTGACCTTTGGGGTGACCTTTGGTGACCTTTGGGGTGACCTTTGGTGACCTTTGGGGTGACCTTTGGTGACCTTTGGTGACCATTGGTGACCTTTGGTGACCTTTGGTGACCTTTGGGGTGACCTTTGGTGACCTTTGGGATGACCTTTGGTGACCTTTGGGGTGACCTTTGGTGACCTTTGGTGACCTTTGGTGACCTTTGGTGACCATTGGTGACCTTTGGGGTGACCTTTGGTGACCTTTGGGGTGACCTTTGGTGACCTTTGGTGACCTTTGGTGACCTTTGGGGTGACCTTTAGTGACCTTTGGGGTGACCTTTGGTGGCCTTTGGTGACCTTTGGGGTGACCTTTGGTGACCTTTGGTGACCTTTGGTGACCTTTGGGGTGACCTTTGGTGACCTGTGGTGACCTTTGGTGACCTTTGCTGACCTTTGGTGACCTTTGGTGACCTTTGGTGACCTTTGGTGACCTTTGGGGTGACCTTTGGTGACCTTTGGGGTGACCTTTGGTGACCTTTGGGGTGACCTTTGGTGACCTTTGGGGTGACCTTTGGTGACCTTTGGGGTGACCTTTGGTGACCTTTGGTGACCTTTGGTGACCTTTGGTGACCTTTGGGGACCTTTGGGGTGACCTTTGGTGACCTTTGGGATGACCTCTGGTGACCTTTGGTGACCTTTGGTGACCTTTGGTGACCTTTGGTGACCTTTGGGGTGACCTTTGGTGACCTTTGGTGACCTTTGGTGACCTTTGGGGTGACCTTTGGTGACCTTTGGGGTGACCTTTGGTGACCTTTGGGGTGACCTTTGGTGACCTTTGGTGACCTTTGGTGACCTTTGGTGACCTTTGGTGACCTTTGGGGTGACCTTTGGTGACCTTTGGGATGACCTTTGGTGACCTTTGGTGACCTTTTGTGACCTTTGGTGACCTTTGGTGACCTTTGGTGACCTTTGGGGTGACCTTTGGTGACCTTTGGTGACCTTTGGTGACCTTTGGGGTGACCTTTGGTGACCTTTGGGGTGACCTTTGGTGACCTTTGGGGTGACCTTTGGTGACCTTTGGTGACCTTTGGTGACCTTTGGGGTGACCTTTGGTGACCTTTGGGATGACCTTTGGTGACCTTTGGTGACCTTTGGTGACCTTTGGTGACTTTTGGTGACCTTTGGGGTGACCTTTGGTGACCTTTGGGGTGACCTTTGGTGACCTTTGGTGACCTTTGGGGTGACCTTTGGTGACCTTTGGGGTGACCTTTGGTGACCTTTGGGGTGACCTTTGGTGACCTTTGGTGACCATTGGTGACCTTTGGTGACCTTTGGTGACCTTTGGGGTGACCTTTGGTGACCTTTGGGATGACCTTTGGTGACCTTTGGGGTGATCTTTGGTGACCTTTGGTGACCTTTGGTGACCATTGGTGACCTTTGGGGTGACCTTTGGTGACCTTTGGGGTGACCTTTGGTGACCTTTGGTGACCTTTGGTGACCTTTGGTGACCTTTGGGGTGACCTTTAGTGACCTTTGGGGTGACCTTTGGTGACCTTTGGTGACCTTTGGGGTGACCTTTGGTGACCTTTGGTGACCTTTGGTGACCTTTGGTGACCTTTGGGGTGACCTTTGGTGATCTGTGGTGACCTTTGGTGACCTTTACTGACCTTTGGTGACCTTTGGTGACCTTTGGTGACCTTTGGGGTGACCTTTGGTGACCTTTGGGGTGACCTTTGGTGACCTTTGGTGACCTTTGGGGTGACCTTTGGGGTGACCTGTGGTGACCTTTGGGGTGACCTTTGGTGACCTTTGGTGACGTTTGGGGTGACCTTTGGTGACCTTTGGGGTGACCTTTGGTGACCTTTGGTGACCTTTGGGGTGATCCTTGGTGACCTTTGGGGTGACTTTTGGTGACCTTTGGTAACTTTTGGTGACCTTTGGGGTGACCTGTGGTGACCTTTGGGGTGACCTTTGGTGACCTTTGGTGACCTTTGGGGTGACCTTTAGTGACCTTTGGGGTGACCTTTGGTGACCTTTGGTGACCTTTGGGGTGACCTTTGGTGACCTTTGGTGACCTTTGGTGACCTTTGGTGACCTTTGGGGTGACCTTTGGTGACCTGTGGTGACCTTTGGTGACCTTTGCTGACCTTTGGTGACATTTGGTGACCTTTGGTGACCTTTGGGGTGACTTTTGGTGACCTTTGGGGTGACCTTTGGTGACCTTTGGTGACTTTTGGGGTGACCTTTGGTGACCTTTGGGGTGACCTTTGGTGACCTTTGGGGTGACCTTTGGTGACCTTTGGTGACCTTTGGTGACCTTTGGTGACCTTTGGTGACCTTTGGGGTGACCTTTGGTGACCTTTGGTGACCTTTGGGGTGACCTTTGGTGACCTTTGGTGACCTTTGGTGACCTTTGGTGACCTTTGGTGACCTTTGGTGACCTTTGGGGTGACCTTTGGTGACCTTTGGTGACCTTTGGTGACCTTTGGGGTGACCTTTGGTGACCTTTGGGGTGACCTTTGGTGACCTTTGGGGTGACCTTTGGTGACCTTTGGGGTGACCTTTGGTGACCTTTGGGGTGACCTTTGGTGACCTTTGGTGACCTTTGGTGACCTTTGGGGTGACCTTTGGGGTGACCTTTGGTGACCTTTGGTGACCATTGGTGACCTTTGGTGACCTTTGGTGACCTTTGGGGTGACCTTTGGTGACCTTTGGGATGACCTTTGGTGACCTTTGGGGTGATCTTTGGTGACCTTTGGTGACCTTTGGTGACCATTGGTGACCTTTGGGGTGACCTTTGGTGACCTTTGGGGTGACCTTTGGTGACCTTTGGTGACCTTTGGTGACCTTTGGTGACCTTTGGGGTGACCTTTAGTGACCTTTGGGGTGACCTTTGGTGACCTTTGGTGACCTTTGGGGTGACCTTTGGTGACCTTTGGTGACCTTTGGTGACCTTTGGTGACCTTTGGGGTGACCTTTGGTGATCTGTGGTGACCTTTGGTGACCTTTACTGACCTTTGGTGACCTTTGGTGACCTTTGGTGACCTTTGGGGTGACCTTTGGTGACCTTTGGGGTGACCTTTGGTGACCTTTGGTGACCTTTGGGGTGACCTTTGGTGACCTTTGGGGTGACCTTTGGTGACCTTTGGGGTGACCTTTGGTGACCTTTGGTGACCTTTGGTGACCTTTGGTGACCTTTGGTGACCTTTGGGGTGACCTTTGGTGACCTTTGGGATGACCTTTAGTGATCTTTGGTGACCTTTGGTGACCTTTGGTGACCTTTGGGGTGACCTTTGGTGACCTTTGGTGACCTTTGGTGACCTTTGGGGTGACCTTTGGTTACCTTTGGGGCGACCTTTGGTGACCTTTGGTGACCTTTGGTGACCTTTGGTGACCTTTGGTGACCTTTGGGGTGACCTTTGGTGACCTTTGGTGACCTTTGGTGACCTTTGGGGTGACCTTTGGTGACCTTTGGGGTGACCTTTGGTGACCTTTGGGGTGACCTTTGGTGGCCTTTGGTGACCTTTGGTGACCTTTGGTGACCTTTGGTGACCTTTGGGGTGACCTTTGGTGACCTGTGGTGACCTTTGGTGACCTTTGCTGACCTTTGGTGACCTTTGGTGACCTTTGGTGACCTTTGGGGTGACCTTTGGTGACCTTTGGGGTGACCTTTGGTGACCTCTGGTGACCTTTGGGGTGACCTTTGGTGACCTTTGGGGTGACCTTTGGTGACCTTTGGGGTGACCTTTGGTGACCTTTGGTGACCTTTGGGGTGACCTTTGGTGACCTTTGGGATGACCTTTGGTGACCTTTGGTGACCTTTGGTGACCTTTGGTGACCTTTGGTGACCTTTGGGGTGACCTTTGGTGACCTTTGGTGACCTTTGGTGACCTTTGGGGTGACCTTTGGTGACCTTTGGGGTGACCTTTGGTGACCTTTGGGGTGACCTTTGGTGACCTTTGGTGACCTTTGGTGACCTTTGGTGACCTTTGGTGACCTTTGGGGTGACCTTTGGTGACCTTTGGTGACCTTTGGGGTGACCTTTGGTGACCTTTGGGGTGACCTTTGGTGACCTTTGGGGTGACCTTTGGTGACCTTTGGTGACCTTTGGTGACATTTGGGGTGACCTTTGGTGACCTTTGGGATGACCCTTTGACCTTTGGTGACCTTTGGTGACCTTTGGTGACCTTTGGGGTGACCTTTGGTGACCTTTGGTGACCTTTGGGGTGACCTTTGGTGACCTTTGGGGTGACCTTTGGTGACCTTTGGGGTGTCCTTTGGTGACCTTTGGGGTGACCTTTGGTGACCTTTGGTGACCATTGGTGACCTTTGGGGTGACCTTTGGTGACCTTTGGGGTGACCTTTGGTGACCTTTGGTGACCTTTGGTGACCTTTGGTGACCTTTGGGGTGACCTTTAGTGACCTTTGGGGTGACCTTTGGTGACCTTTGGTGACCTTTGGGGTGACCTTTGGTGACCTTTGGTGACCTTTGGTGACCTTTGGTGACCTTTGGGGTGACCTTTGGTGACCTGTGCTGACCTTTGGTGACCTTTGCTGACCTTTGGTGACATTTGGTGACCTTTGGTGACCTTTGGGGTGACCTTTGGTGACCTTTGGGGTGACCTTTGGTGACCTTTGGTGACCTTTGGGGTGACCTTTGGTGACCTTTGGGGTGACCTTTGGTGACCTTTGGTGACCTTTGGTGACCTTTGGTGACCTTTGGTGACCTTTGGGGTGACCTTTGGTGACCTTTGGTGACCTTTGGTGACCTTTGGGGTGACCTTTGGTGACCTTTGGGGTGACCTTTGGTGACCTTTGGGGTGACCTTTGGTGACCTTTGGTGACCTTTGGTGACCTTTGGTGACCTTTGGGGTGACCTTTGGTGACCTTTGGGATGACCTTTGGTGACCTTTGGTGACCTTTGGTGACCTTTGGTGACCTTTGGGGTGACCTTTGGTGACCTTTGGGGTGACCTTTGGTGACCTTTGGTGACCTTTGGGGTGACCTTTGGTGACCTTTGGGGTGACCTTTGGTGACCTTTGGGGTGACCTTTGGTGACCTTTGGTGACCTTTGGTGACCTTTGGTGACCTTTGGTGACCTTTGGGGTGACCTTTGGTGACCTTTGGGATGACCTTTGGTGACCTTTGGTGACCTTTGGTGACCTTTGGTGACCTTTGGTGACCTTTGGGGTGACCTTTGGTGACCTTTGGTGACCTTTGGTGACCTTTGGGGTGACCTTTGGTGACCTTTGGTGACCTTTGGTGACCTTTGGTGACCTTTGGGGTGACCTTTGGTGACTTTTGGGGTGACCTTTGGTGACCTTTGGGGTGATCTTTGGTGACCTTTGGGGTGACTTTTGGTGACCTTTGGTAACTTTTGGTGACCTTTGGGGTGACCTTTGGTGACCTTTGGGGTGACCTTTGGTGACCTTTGGGATGACCTTTGGTGACCTTTGGTGACCTTTGGTGACCTTTGGTGACCTTTGGGGTGACCTTTGGTGACCTTTGGTGACCTTTGGTGACCTTTGGGGTGACCTTTGGTGACCTTTGGTGACCTTTGGTGACCTTTGGGGTGACCTTTGGTGACCTTTGGTTACCTTTGGTGACCTTTGGGGTGACCTTTGCTGACCTTTGCTAACCTTTGGTGACCTTTGGGGTGACCTTTGGTGACCTTTGGGGTGACCTTTGGTGACCTTTGGTGACCTTTGGTGACCTTTGGGGTGACCTTTGGTGACCTTTGGGGTGACCTTTGGTGACCTTTGGGGTGACCTTTGGTGACCTTTGGTGACCTTTGGGGTGACCTTTGGTGACCTTTGGGATGACCTTTGGTGACCTTTGGTGACCTTTGGTGACCTTTGGTGACCTTTGGTGACCTTTGGGGTGACCTTTGGTGACCTTTGGTGACCTTTGGTGACCTTTGGGGTGACCTTTGGTGACCTTTGGTGACCTTTGGTGACCTTTGGTGACCTTTGGGGTGACCTTTGGTGACTTTTGGGGTGACCTTTGGTGACCTTTGGGGTGATCTTTGGTGACCTTTGGGGTGACTTTTGGTGACCTTTGGTAACTTTTGGTGACCTTTGGGGTGACCTTTGGTGACCTTTGGGGTGACCTTTGGTGACCTTTGGGATGACCTTTGGTGACCTTTGGTGACCTTTGGTGACCTTTGGTGACCTTTGGGGTGACCTTTGGTGACCTTTGGTGACCTTTGGTGACCTTTGGGGCGACCTTTGGTGACCTTTGGTGACCTTTGGTGACCTTTGGGGTGACCTTTGGTGACCTTTGGTGACCTTTGGGGTGACCTTTGCTGACCTTTGCTAACCTTTGGTGACCTTTGGGGTGACCTTTGGTGACCTTTGGGGTGACCTTTGGTGACCTTTGGTGACCTTCGGTGACCTTTGGTGACCTTTGGTGACCTTTGGTGACCTTTGGGGTGACCTTTGGTGACCTTTGGGGTGACCTTTGGTGACCTTTGGTGACCTTTGGGGTGACCTTTAGTGACCTTTGGGGTGACCTTTGGTGACCTTTGGTGACCTTTGGTGACCTTTGGGGTGACCTTTGGTGACCTTTGGGGTGACCTTTGGTGACCTTTGGTGACCATTGGTGACCTTTGGGGTGACCTTTGGTGACCTTTGGGCTGACCTTTGGTGACCTTTGGTGATCTTTGGTGACCTTTGGTGACCTTTGGGGTGACCTTTAGTGACCTTTGGGGTGACCTTTGGTGACCTTTGGTGACCTTTGGGGTGACCTTTGGTGACCTTTGGTGACCTTTGGTGACCTTTGGTGACCTTTGGTGACCTTTGGTGACCTTTGGGGTGACCTTTAGTGACCTTTGGGGTGACCTTTGGTGACCTTTGGTGACCTTTGGGGTGACCTTTGGTGACCTTTGGTGACCTTTGGTGACCTTTGGTGACCTTTGGGGTGACCTTTGGTGATCTGTGGTGACCTTTGGTGACCTTTGCTGACCTTTGGTGACCTTTGGTGACCTTTGGTGACCTTTGGGGTGACCTTTGGTGACCTTTGGGGTGACCTTTGGTGACCTTTGGTGACCTTTGGGGTGACCTTTGGTGACCTTTGGGGTGACCTTTGGTGACCTTTGGGGTGACCTTTGGTGACCTTTGGTGACCTTTGGTGACCTTTGGTGACCTTTGGTGACCTTTGGTGACCTTTGGGGTGACCTTTGGTGACCTTTGGGATGACCTTTAGTGATCTTTGGTGACCTTTGGTGACCTTTGGTGACCTTTGGGGTGACCTTTGGTGACCTTTGGTGACCTTTGGTGACCTTTGGGGTGACCTTTGGTTACCTTTGGGGCGACCTTTGGTGACCTTTGGTGACCTTTGGTGACCTTTGGTGACCTTTGGTGACCTTTGGTGACCTTTGGGGTGACCTTTGGTGACCTTTGGGGTGACCTTTGGTGACCTTTGGGGTGACCTTTGGTGGCCTTTGGTGACCTTTGGTGACCTTTGGTGACCTTTGGTGACCTTTGGGGTGACCTTTGGTGACCTGTGGTGACCTTTGGTGACCTTTGCTGACCTTTGGTGACCTTTGGTGACCTTTGGTGACCTTTGGGGTGACCTTTGGTGACCTTTGGGGTGACCTTTGGTGACCTCTGGTGACCTTTGGGGTGACCTTTGGTGACCTTTGGGGTGACCTTTGGTGACCTTTGGGGTGACCTTTGGTGACCTTTGGTGACCTTTGGGGTGACCTTTGGTGACCTTTGGGATGACCTTTGGTGACCTTTGGTGACCTTTGGTGACCTTTGGTGACCTTTGGTGACCTTTGGGGTGACCTTTGGTGACCTTTGGTGACCTTTGGTGA